>JAOVYX010022877.1:0-14126 GCA_035668315.1 Drosera spatulata
CTATTATGCTTTGTTCACATCATTCACCATCTTGGCTAGTGCAATAATGTTTAAGGTATGTCCTTCCTACTAATGTGTTTGTTCACCAAGATCTCGTTCTCTTGCTAACTATCTCACCACTGACTTGGTGTGATCCCTTGCCAACTTGCTCTCATATGTAGGATTATTCTGGGCAAAGTGCCAGCAGTATTGCATCCGAGCTTTGTGGTTTTATAACTGTGCTATCTGGAACTACAATATTGCACAGTACAAGAGAACCTGATCCACCCTTCATCACAGGTACGCTTTTTACTATATTTCTGATGGTGAACTGTGTAGGCAGGTAGCCTTGGGAAGGTATATTGGAAAACCGAAAAGAAATTTCTCATGGTTTAGTTTTATCAATAGCATTGACTATAACTGCAGTAGAAGTCTAGCAGTTGCATAGTGGATTGTTCCAGATACAGATTTTGGGTAGTCTCAGATTGGTCCAGGAAAGTTTGAGTGAGTAGTATGAATCGCAAAGCTCATGTAATCTAGTTAATATGAATTTCTTCCCAAGTTTCTTCCATCAGGAGAATTTGCATTCCATCTAGATAAAGCAATAGAAGCATTAAATTGGCTTTCAGGGATTCTGATCGAGCTGGGACGCTTAGTCTCGGACTCAGTCTCATGGATTAGGCTAGAAATAAGCCTTCTGAAAATACGAACTTAGTTTATGAACCCCATGAGCTCCTCACTGAGATGTGCCAATGATGCACCTTCTTCATCAGCCTTGATCCATCCCTGGCCCCTTTGCCATGTCTATCCTCGCCAGGCATTTTCTCAGCGATTTCCTTGTTATTGTAGACTTGTATACCCCATTATCTCCAAAAGTATCATGGCATCTACAAAGCAATGGGGACATGTGGAAACAGAAGGATGAGGATGGCCAGTCTCCAAACTTCATCGCGTTTCTCAGATCGGACTACTTCAGTTAGCCGATTATCCATTCTCAGACCCATTGCAATTGTGCTCTTACATTTGTATGGCTCCCAACATTTGAAGCAATGGCCAGCATGGAGCATCGCGATCAAGGTATTTCAGAATCTTGATGGAGGTCAGGACAAGGTCTTGGCATGAATGCTACACAAGTTCAAGATTAGGTTACAAATTTTTGAAGTCTATTGACTCAAGCTTAGGTTCATCGGTGTAATGATTCATCCACCAATTTTCCTTCAACCATTCTACTTCAGAGATATTTCATTGTGCAGTATAGACTATATAGGCTTCTGTTGTGTATATTTTCTCCATCCAACAAGACCGTGCGAGAATTGGATCTGTGAGTTGGCTTTGATGGATCAATGGGGTCTTTGTTTTGTTTGGTTAAAAGAATTATATTTTGAATAAAATACAGTTTGTTTCGCTAGCTACCATATTGAAGATATTTTGGAAGATATGAAAGAGATAAAAATACGAAAATTATTTTGTGCATTCGGTTATGTGTGGGATAAATATAAATGGATTTGATTATTATGAATTTATGAAGATGATAAAGACTGAAAATTATTTAATGTGATATATTAAGATTTATTTTAATTTTATACGATATTTATTTTATCCCGAAAAGATATTATTATTAGATCGATATTCCATGGGATCTTTTACAAGTGGGAATTATCATGATTGGATTTATTTTAAAAGATTAAATCTAAAATCATAGGATGTTGAAAAACTATTTAGATAAGTCGGGTTAAAAAAAACTAAATATAAAAATATCCAACTTAAAAAATTATTTTGATAAGTTATTCACTTGATAAAGAGGCTAAAATCTATACATATACGATCAAGATATAATCTCAATCACTATTGGTTAGTATATAATATTCTTTTCGTCTTACAAAAGATGCAACATATACGTATTTTGTATTATTCTACATATATGAACATAAATCTCATTTTCATATCAAATCACGCTTGATTGTCCCATAATATGTATTAGATTAACGTACGTAACTTACACAACTATTTTCACGATAAATTTAAAAAAAATTATATTTTATCATTGTTATATATATGTCAAACTTTACATCTAAATATGTGCGAAGTTAAAATAAGACGGGGGAGCAATAGATAAGCACCTCAACCTCCTAAACTACCCAACTTTTGCATTTGACTTTCTTTTACCAAAAGAATATACTGACAAACGAAGCCTTACCTAATCTGAAACGTTAACACATCCATGAAAAAAATCAAATGGGAAATCTGATATGAATTGAATTGAGGTTTTGTATTTTTTTGGATGATTGAAATGTTTTGAAGAGATATTGAATTGAATTTATGAAGGTTTTAATCGTTTTCAAATACTTTTGAATGTAGTAAGATCATTTCTAGTCTATGACGATGGTGAATGAGAAGATACTCCATATAAAAAGGAGGGAGAAGAACACTAAAAGAAGCCCAGGTCTTCCATCCGTCAATGGAACAGAATCACAACAAAAGAAGAGCAGCTTCAGTTTATGCATTAGTTGCAAACGCTTGAAAACCCTAATTCAGTTACTCCACCGCACAATTCAGGTCGCTCAGACTCGAATTCACTCTCTGCTGGAGCTTTTGGATTGACAATGATTTCCGTATTCCGGTGCTTGGTGACGGCCACAATTTTTTTTGGGGTTTTGATTTGTGAATACTGCGACGAAATTATAACGATGATTGTGAATCCGAGGTTTGGGTTTTGAACTTGAATCTGGATAGTGAATTAGATAAACGATTGGTTGTTTAAGGTTTTGGAAAATTGGGTTTTGTTTGACTGTTGTGGTGGAGTTTAAACAGGGTTGTGGTTTTTGTATTGTGAGATTAGTTACAATGAAATCTAAAAGGATTTGTTCAAACACTAACTAATTGAAATCCAAGTCCCGAATTCTAACGAGGAAGGAACAGAATGAAAATGCCGATATGAACCGAAAGTATTGTGGGTTTGTCGAGACGTCGTCGACGTAAACATTCATGCTTGGTTGATTTCAAATGGAGGAAAAGGATAAAGAAGAACTTGGGCAGGGATGAACAATGAAGGCTGAACATGTTGAATGTGAATAACAGACGAGGAGATGAATGAAAATGAGTTAACCAATTACTGAACAATTTGGTGGACTTAAGGGTAAAACTAATGATGACACCAAGGTCCCAAAATCAAGAAGAATTTTTTGCCAATTTTTTTTTAGTTTAGAGATTTGAGTGTATAAGTATAAAAGTGTATAAGTTGAAAGGGAGGCAATTTTTTTTTTTCCAAATCTTAGGAACGACTTTGGGACGCGTGGAGCTCGGATTCCATGAAGTTTGACAGGGTTATACACTATTGCACGACCCCTAAACAGAAGGGGTTAAGTGCCTAGCTATTTAAAGGGAAAATGAGATGTGTTATG
Organism: Drosera spatulata; assembly: GCA_035668315.1. NCBI lineage: Eukaryota > Viridiplantae > Streptophyta > Magnoliopsida > Caryophyllales > Droseraceae > Drosera > Drosera spatulata. The sequence goes on from JAOVYX010022877.1 coordinate 3,381, forward strand.
TGTGTCAAGATAATACTTAAATGTAGATCCAATGGTTATTATTTGTTCTTGTGGATAAATGGATAGGATTAAACCTAATGAATGGATGAAATTAAAACTAATCTAGATTATTTCTCTAACCTCCAGCCTAAAGTGAATAGTTGCTCAATCATCCTCATGTTCTAACAAGAAAGAACCTAAAACAAAGCAGAGCGTTTTAATTAACATAAATAGAGCCCAATATATGTTTTAATGAAATAAGACGTCAGTTCATTTAAAAAAAAGGGTCTTAAGGAATTAAAAACTGTTTATCTTTTTTTCAGGCATAATCAAATCATGTCTTGTTTGCTGCCTCTTTTCTTATAGTGAAAGGACCTAAAACAAAACAGAGCACTTTAATTAATATTAACGGAGCTCAAGATAAATTTTAAGAAAACAGAGCGTCAATTAGGAATTAGAAACTCTTTACCTTTTCTTCAGTCATAGTTAAATCATGTCTTGTTTGTTTGCTCTGCTCCTTCCCCATTTGTAGTTGTTTGTTTGTTTCTTCAACCTAACAACAAAGTGTGTAGAGCTTCTTAAAAAAAATAAAACATCAAAACTTATACCAAAAAAACAACTACTTCAGTACATTAGAAATATTACCTTTTTCTGAAGCAAATCAACTTGTTTCGTTGCTTCCGTATACTTCTCGGTTCATAACATAATTTACGTTCTTGCTTCTTGAAGTTCATTGCTTAAGATAGTTATTTTTCTTGGCTTCATTGTTTTATCAGAAGATCTGCAGAGGATACCTCGTCTTCGATGTTCTTAAGGTGTGGATCGCTTTCTGTTGATCTACTTGACTTCGAACCACGGTTTCTCGCTCTGAACTCAAAATCGGGACATGCGAACCTTCAGTTTGTGTTTCATCAAAGGAACCTTGTTCCCCTTCTTTAATCTATTCAATCGCTATAGTCCCCAAGCCGTATTCTCTTCTTTCGTTTTCATTTGGATGCAACTGATCTAATATCAGCTAACACTTACAGAGCGTCCATGTTAATTCAAATTTGTTGAAAACAAATGATAACAGAAACAATTAATCCAAAGATTTTTTATTTTTTTTTACCTTGTCAGTTTCGAGTTTAACAGATGTGGCATGCATGTCTTATGGTAGATCTTTTAGATTCCACCTTGCACAATTCAAAATTATGTCACCCTCATCTTCTTGAATTGGATCTATCACATTTGCCTTCTCCAAAAACCAATACTGACATTAAAAAAATAAAAAAATACATGACAAATTATGAAAATAAGCAGTATAATGAAATAGAGCGTCTGTGTAAACTAAAACAGAGCACCTTATTAAAAAGGACCAATTCAAGATAAATAGAGCGCCTATAGAAATGGAAACACGATGACAGCAGAAAAAACTTACTAGGATAAGCAGAACACATCCAATTACTTTTTCAGGAATCCCGACATTTTCATCCAGGGACTTTGACAATTTTCGATCAAATTATGACATCCAGTTGTAGTTACACATTTATTCATTTGTACGATAAAGTTGCAGTAACTCCAAACAAGGGTTCGAAGTGCTGACGATGACTCTGATACATCATCCAAATCGAAAGAGGATGAGGACGATGATTAGAACTCCTACATTTGTAAGCTTTTGTTAGCCAATTCATGCTCATTGGACAATTCATGCTAAGCCATTTAGTTATTTTTGCAATTGTATATATTACTTCTTTTGTTAGCTTTTATATATTTTTTCCAATTTAAATTTTTTTTATAAATGTATAATATATGTTATTCTTTTCTTCCAGATGTCTGCAAGAAAGCTTCTTATGGTATCGAGTTCAGCTAGTGCTGACAGAGGTGGTAGACGTAGTAGAGGTTGCGGTCGAGGTTAAGGTAACTCCTACATTTATAAATTTTGTAATTTTTTTATCATATATTTATATCATGTATCAACGATTATATTTTGATATTTAAAATATTAATATATAATATATATTAATATATATACTTCAAAAAAAATATAGGTAGGAGAGATAGTGGATCACCAGCTGGATTCTATGATATAGGCACGACTCTATTGCATGATGAGGATGATTATCTCGAGGAGGACCATCCTATATCTGATCTCCCATCCGCTCCTCCTCGTCCCTCTATCTCATCAGCTTCCCGTCCTTCCATATCACCAGCTCCTGGACCATCTGTCTCTGCTCATCTTTCATCATCACACTCATCTGCTCATAAAGATGAGGAGATTGAGTACGTTGGGGGTGGACGGTTACGACAGGTGTTATACCCCAATGACCTGTGGTATGTTTTTAGTTTTACTATTTTAAACCTTTAAAATTCTATATCGTCCTTCCATATATTATATTATTTTAGATATTTATTTTTGCCCAATTTTATAAATCGTATTAATGAATACAGTTGAGGAATCAATCCGAAAATATGTATCAAAAAAGAAATTGAATTAGGGGTCATAGCTTCTTTATGGATAGATAAAAAACTTCGACACCTATCCTTAGAAAAGAGCTTGAACAGGCCTGTGTTTCAGGTTTGATCATCATAGTGTTGTCAACAATTGTTTCGTTTTCTTTAAGAGCTGTTTTCAGGGGGATTGGACATGTTGGAGGGAGGTGTCTTGGCGGACGAGGGACATGATGTGGGGGTTTTCTAGATTAAGTATAATTTCTTTCAATTTTTTTCCTCCTGAATTTTATTTCGTGTTTTATATTTTTTTTTAATGAATTAAAAATATGTATTTTTTTTAAATGTGTGTGTAGGACCTTTATTGGTGGAGGCCCAAGCGATGACAAAGAAGAGGGTGAATGATATCTTGTACAAGGCCTGTAAGACCATTCAGAAAGGAGGCGTCCTTCCTTGGATTGAACCCCAAGTGGAATTCAAATACGTTCAAGGAACGAGCGAAGCAGGCGAAGGAAAATAGGAGTAAAGGGGAGACAAAATACACACAAGAAAGTGTTTTTATGGTGCATGTGATCATAAAGCTGGTACCTTTTTTTTTTTTGCTAAAAAAATGCCATGTTTTTGTATTGTGAGTTTTGTCTATTTTTTGTTGTCTATTTTTTGTTGTCTAATTTGTTTGGCGTACCTCGACGCAATCGGATACAAGAAGGGGTACATCTATGGTCTCGGATCGGCCTTCTCGGTGTATTATACCAAGGACATGCGATCCTCGGTCAATATTGTACCAGGATCCGTGCGGGAGAGGAGCTTTTGATCGCCGTCCGGATGACTCTTATAATCCACCGTCAACGCTACCTCCTTATCCTCCAGAGCAGATCCATGATTTTTAAGTGTATGTAGATGTGTTTGATTTTTGTAGTTTTATGTAGTTTTCCACCTTTTGGTTTGATACACGATTTTTGTATTATAACGAGTAATAGATATCATTTTGTGTTTTTTTCATATTGGTTTAGTGTAATTTGATGTGTCGGTGTTGAATTGTGTATGTGGGAGGTTGGATGCATGAGTTTAGAGTGGTTTGGACGTACTTTGGTGAAATTTTGTATCACGCGGGGAAATACAGTAAATCAGGTTTTAAGTACCTGTAATAATGTAATTAACGACCGAAACGATCACTAAGTGCACTCGAAAATTCATTCCAGGAATAAGCTTTAGCGACCGTTTCAGTAGCTAATTTTGCCACTGTTTCGGTCGTTAATAAGTTTTACGACTGTTCTGTTTTGTTCGCAGAATTAGCAACCGAAATATAAATAATCGATAATATAATTAGCGAACAGCATTTTAGTGATCGTTTTTAGCGATCGAAAATCAATCGGAAACAACATTTAGCGACCAAAATTACTATTTAGCGATCAAATTTTTCGATTGCAAATAACTGTTTATTTTGTAGTGAATACAGAGCAAATGGAATTGAATTCGAGCTTATAAATGGTCTCCTCACCAATTCACAAAACAGGGCGACGTTTGGGATTGCTTATTGAATGAGAGCGTCTTCAATCCAACAACACGATCTCCTCATCACTTCACGAACCTAGAATATATTCTCCATATTCTACTTCGATCAAATTGGAGAATTTTTGGTGTTTGTTTGAGATCAAACATAGCGTAGGCAATTTTGGGTAAGTGGTGTTCGAGCACGTGCGATTTTTTGGTTTTGTACATTTTTTGGAATTTTAATTCTGTGTGCATGTTTTTGGATTTTTTTTTCAAATTTTTGTATTTTTGGTTAAATTTTCCTTTATTTTTTGAATCATTACTATCATCATCCTTTCTTTTTGTGAAGGAAATCTTCACCATTATAATATCGATTCCTCTCGACTATTCAAAAAAGATTTTAAGAGGATTTCTTCGGAATATCTTCCTGTAGTGTCTTTGTGAGATTTAGTTGTATCGTAGAGGGTTATTCGTCGAAATCCCTAAGCGATCTTTGTATCATCAAAGAGAGGACAAATAAATCCTTAAAGAGTTGAATACTATGTCTTTAAGTTTTCAAACTTTTTATATCTATCTTTATATTCCATCTTTTTTTTTTTTTGTTACTGAGGTTTAATCGTGTAATATATATTATTAACTTTGTTTAATTTTTGTATCTTCTCATATTTCTCTCTTCCGTAGGAATCACATTCCTAACAATTTTAAGGATTCATTTTGTTGATGAGGGTGAGATATCACCCTAGGCAAAAATTATACATCCTGCCTTAGTCATAAGAACTAAGTTAAGTTCACTGATATATCATTAGTTTATAAATTTTTGATGCACTTAATCATTACTCAGAATTTCACCTTCGTTACAAAATTTACATCTAGCATAAAAACTTAGATCACACTTCTCTCCAAATCTTGCTTCGGTAATAAAGAGAAGAGGAAATACACAAAAAAATAGTAACCGTGAGCTATAGAAGTTCAATAACGTATTGGCCCCCTTACTAGGGGTTACACGAGAAAAGAAGATAATAAAAGAAAAAAAATGATCACTTGGGTCTTTTGTTCCAGCACTCTGGAATTATCATGTTAATCTGACATTCACAATTGTCATCACAAGCATACCAATGATTCACCCTAATCACATAAACACACTTAACACCACGTAACAACGCTCGAAATCATGCGTTCATCGACACTCGAGACATTATCGACGTCATTTACTACCGTCATATCCTTTATGGTAATGACAGTCAAGACCTTCATATCAAACAAATTAAGACAATGACACTGCGACACGACAGGTCCTCACTCCAAATCTCACGCACTGCTGTCCTCAACAGTTCACTCAAAACTTTGATATACTTATCATCACGTCAATCACACAGAGACGACAAACAATAAATACCCTCAATATTATAATTGTGTCATTGGCGAGACTTATTCAATTTCATAGATAACCTTTATTTAGCATTAACAAAAGGGACATCCGCGAAAGGGGATCAGCCAAACCGGAGCCCAGGGTCTCTTGCAGTGAGATACCCTTATACCAAAAGGTCGATGAAAGAATGTCGTCACCAAATCACTGTATAACACATGTGATAGACACAATGTCCTTTGTGTTTTATACCATGTTGTTATCTCATCAATTTATGGATTTACACTCTTTTCACACATTCACCCTCATTATATCAACAAATAAGACATATTTGTTTCAGAGAGTATTTTACGTCAGTCATATTTACTGACTAAGTCGAAAAATTTCAATGCATATTATTATACTCATGATATATTAACATGCATCATCACACACAATAAATGTAAACGTTATCTTTTATCACAGTTGACATGCACACATTCAACCTCGTCCTTAAGTGACGACGAGCAGCGTCTCCAAATCCTATAATATAATAGAATATGCATATTAAGACACACCTTTGTGAATGATTGTTCACGTTATAGAATTAAGTATATTTATTCGTATTTCTTGAAAAACCGTCATAGTAATGTTATGTGGTGATGCCAAGCTTTGAGAAAAGTTTTTGATACTTATTTTGATAAACCACGATAATGATTTTATGTATTTATCATCATCAGAGATGTTAGTGAACATTTGGAGTTGTTTCGGGATCAAAACAGCTCATTTTTAGATTCTGTACAATATGACACTTCGACACGTTTAAATCTATAACTTCTCTTATACACCTTCAAAAATTATTTCGTAAAATTTTACATAAACTAGACTTCATAATATTTCTATTGAATTAAATTTTCTATCATAAAATCCTATCAATAATAACAGTTAATTAGTTCAAGTTTATATTTTTTGCTTGTTCAACAGTTTGACCTTACTTCATTAATTTGCTGATAACTCTTTATATACAACTCCAAATAATTATTTATAAGCTTCTAAAAATAGACTTTCATACCTTTTCAGTGATATAAGGCTTATCTCATAAATCTTAGTATATAATTTCATACGAAGTCATAAATTCATCTCTATAATCAGTTTTTTTACAGATTGACATATCCGCGCATTTTGATTTATAACTTAAAATTCTCAATTTCGAATCATGATTTATTATCTTTTTTAGAAACTAGACATGTGGAAGTAATACATATGTTAATATCAAAATTTATCAACGAGTATACAATTTTTCATAAAAGTTTTTACCAAGCGGATTACCTTCTCTCAATGATGATAACGGATTCTCATCGTATTCGTCTTTTCACCAAGCTTCTTCTCCTATTCTTAAACGTCTCCTTACTCTCTTTCCTTGTCTAATTATAATCTGATATGATAATGGTGTTTAATTGTGTTTTTACAAAAGATTTGGAGAAAGGAAATTACTTGTATATATAGAGAATTAAGTTAACTAAAATAATTTAAGTGGAGAGTTAGTGGTTATCTAGTGGGGTTTTAATGGAAAATTATTTTAATCTAAGTGAAATATAAAGGAAAATAAGTGCCAAAATTAAGTTTAGGTCATTTCATGTAAATACGATATTTTCGTATTTAAGTCTGTATTTTTCCGTATTTTTGTATTCATACTTTGTATTCTTTTCTTATTATATCATCAAACAAGTTTTTAATCCCAAAAAATAAATTATAATGTACGATTATTTATTATTCACGTTAATTATGGTGAAATTAAATTTTATACAATTTTTTTTGGATCCTTCCCATATTTTGTCATAATTTTTTATAAACGAATTTTATAATCCAATTGTATAAATTACAACGTTCTGTAATAGATTATTTTTTTATTATTTGAGATAATAATTTATAATAAGATTTTCGGGATATTATATTGAAACTCAAAGTCACTTATAAGTGTCATAGTTCCATACTCTTTATTTCACTGTAAGATGATAATGAATCATCTAAATAATGCATACAATGCCACTGATGATTACAAGTCTAGACATCATAAAGTATAAGACATGAGACGAGACAATTGATATAAGTTGATATGATGAGATTGTCATATAAAGTCAAATCATAAAATTTGACTAATCCTCTTATTAATCAATAAAGGGTTATCACAATTAAACGGGAATGGTGCAACTATACTAAATCGATAGCGATGATAATCCAACCTAAACTTATCTTTGCTTATCTTTGGGTTTAATGTGGGAAAAATAAATCATTATGATCGGTTATTGTATTGTCGCAAGATTTGTCCCAAATAAGTAGACAATACGATTCCATTACGTTCTTAAGATTGAGTTATCATAACTCTTAGTGAGATTTAAATGTGTTCTAGTAACGAAGACACAAAATCTCACTTATATGAATTAGAAGCGGTGTTACTTCTCATGGGATATGGTTTGCACCATAGATATTCATGAAACTGGGATATGCATATGACCATAAAAGTACCAAGTGAGTGGAATTCCCGTTCGAGGTGAGAGAATTATATACGTATGATAACTTCGGTCATATCACAAGATTTGTTGATTTAATCTTAGAACACCAACTAAATTGATTTGCCTTTAAGAAACTTACATAAAAAATTATTTAATGCGAAAATAATCTATCCTTATGTATATAAGACTCAAAGATTAATCTGACACCAGAGCATCAAAGCTGAAGTCTCACTGCGTGCCAGGGTTGCAATTGTTGGAGTTCGCGACTACTATACCGTGAGCCTTGTCGAGACGCTTTCCGCAAATTGGCAACACATTAGCTCCCTTGTTATACGCAGGGATGAACCTCATTGCCTTGATTACCGCGATGAACAAGAGGCGAAAGCTGATAAAACAGGGTCTAAAATCAAGAATGTGGACGAAACATGGTCTGTTTAGTTTGAGCTTTCATGGACTTCCCTCCAAGGAATGAAGGTTTCGAGGGCGACACCAAATTCGTCGGCCAAGTGGCCATGGCTTGTGCTACAAAATAAATTACGAAATATTGATTTGATACGAATATTTAAAAATTATTTGATTTTATGTTATTTTATTTAAATATCTTTTATGATTTTATAAAAGTAATTAGGTGAATTGTGGATAAGTAGTGTGAAAATAAAAATAAAAATGTTGTAGATACGTGAATAAAAAATAAAATAAAAATAATGACGACATATAAAATAAAAATAATATTGACATTTTAATATCAAAATCTTGTTAAAGTAAAAAACGTCATAATTTATCGAAGAGAATTTTCTCCCCGAATGTCAACCGAGTGGTTACCTTCACCACCGAGATTCTTAAAGCAAACCAAGTTTTTGCACCAGGGCGTTTGATTGGGGTTACGAGTTATGGTTCTTATGTTGCAAGAAGGATCATCGAGGAGAAGCTAGGGGATCCACTATCACTTGTCTCACAGTATCCATTGTTCATCTTGGGCGGGGAAGGAGGACCCATGACACTGCCGGCTCTCCATCCAGAGGTGCGGAAACACCTCAGGCCTTTGGAAGTCGGACAAATTATAATGCTCGCGCGAGAGAGAACCTCCAAGATTATTTATCATCAAGCTGACCCAACCAATTTTGATTTGGACCAAAAAATTGGAATAACTAGAATGTCTATGGGGATGATCAGGGACGGACCACGACGACTATTTAAGAAGGAGCAATAATTAAAAAAAAAAAAGGATCCATATAATAAACATTTACATGATGATTGATATTTTTAAGAAAAAAGCGGATACATTGTATTCATTATACACTCGTGAAAAGAAAACAAATGCCGAATTTGTGTAACATCACAGTCAAGGAATTTAGCATTGACGAAGAACTATTTACAAAAAGAAAGTACTCAAAAGTCGTTACCTAAGAATTTGAAAGTACTATGAAAAAGAAAGATCTCATATTAGTTTATAAAATTGCTTGGAACAATCAGAAATAATTTTTTATTTTTATCTTTTTTTTACTTCCTAGGAGATTTTTGTAACTATCTCACCACAAGTGTCGATTCTCCATTCTGAATCTTCTCACTGATCATGGCCAAGTTTACAGGAAAATACAAATGCTTCTTCTTCTTCTTCGGCCAGCCAACACATCATCAATGTTGGGTGATGGCTAACATTTCTTACAACATAAGAGTTCCCATCTAGCCACCACATTGAATAGCACATTGTTCTCTCGCAACTGGTGTGGTGTTTTGTCAAATTTCAACGTAGCTAATAACAGTAGTGCTTGCAGTATTACAACAATAATGCAACACAACGCTAGTAAAAAACACAAGAGACGGAGAACCCACGCTTTTATTGATTCTGCGTTTTCGTTGATAAAAATGGGAATGTGAATTTCTATGAAGCACAAAGAAATTGTTTTTCCATACCCAAAAAAAAAAAAAAAAAGAAATTGTTTTCACCACGACAAAAAAAAAAGAAAAAGAAAAAAAAGCCGATGTTGAAGGGAATATGCAGTCAACTAATGTTATCACCAAATATGTCTGGACAAGATTCCCATTTGCCTTGTTCCTTTGCCTCCCAATATCCACCAACATAACGATACGTTCCAGTTTCCAACCCATCTGCTGCATCCTCCGTGCCTGCGTGATCATAAAGGAAGAAGCAAAATAACTTCATTTTGGATCATGATGGTTATGTATCATGTCACACAATGTAACTCGAAGTGACCACACAAAAACCAAAGTCAAGTGGCATTCGGATGGGGGTTCACCTGCCGCTGCCTCTGTTCCAGACACAACTTCTTTGAATTAGCAAGCTCGTATTCACCGTTCTCCAAATGCCTTTGATCAGGTCTCAGCCTTGAATCTGTCGGCGGTAGCTTCTCCTGGTAATAAAATCATTAGGGCCAACAAATGCGGATGGCTTGTGCAAGAGGAAGACGAAACGGTTTTAAACGAAGAAAAGGAAAAGGACGACTTTTAAATAGAAGAATTTTTTCCTCTACCTCGAGTCCAGGAGTTAGCTCATTCAAAGTGATTGCAAAGCTCGTTAAGTTGTATCTTGTTTGGTGTTTAGGCGGTGCAGCCCGTCGCCAAAGTAGTTGAGCTTTTGACTCTGAATTTGATGCCTTAACTTTGCCAGAGAAGTCACCATTAAGATAAGACAAGCTTTCATCCCATTTTCCAAACAAGGTTGCCACAACCTTACCACTTCTATCATGCACAGTCCCTTGTACCTGTGAGTTCTTGGTTACTGAGTAAGTCCATGATAGAAGGAAGGCAGCAAACAAGCTAGCATACAAGCCAATAAAATTTGTGTAGATACAAATTTTCTTATTGATCCTTGCAGATCTATCTTTTATGATAACTGTTATACAAGGACTAAGAAGGATCAAAGTAGTACCTGATGAGGACTACCAATGACAGACTGCTCTTTGAACTTTATCTTACAAGAGTAATCCCCATTGCCCTGTATGGACATTGTACCATAGTGGTCGCAGT
>JAOVYX010022878.1:0-42915 GCA_035668315.1 Drosera spatulata
GACGGCGGCGGGGGACCGACGGCGACGGGGAGAGGTGGCGGCCCGGTTTGGCAGTGAGGGAGGCCGGGGAGGGAGTCAGGTGGGAGGAGGAAGGAGAAAGGAGAAATAGGGAAAAAGGGATAAGGGGGGAGTGACACGTGTCGCTCCCCGATTGGTTGGTTGAGGATAATTCGAGATCGCGTTATCCTTTAGGTTTAAATTTGGTATAATTATTTTACCCGATTATCGAACCGAATATACCATAATTCTTAAAATTTTATAACAAGTTCATATATTCAGTTAAATTGTGGTTTTGAGAATAAAATTTTAACACTTACATGTAACTGTATATCTTTTTATTTAAGTTCGACTTATCATTAACTTTTATTTTTAATAATATAATATAATTAAAAATTTAAGTTATTACAATTTGATTACATTTATAGACGATATTTCACAATATTATCATATCTATTTGTTGAAGTCTAAGGATGAAGCTTTTAAAAAGTTTAAAATATTTAAAGAAAGAGTTGAGAACAACCTAAAACTTAAAATTAAAATATTTAGGAGTAATAGATGAGGAGAGTACATGTCAACAAAATTTAAAAAATTTTGTGCCTCAAATGGAATTATTCTTGAAACTATTGCTCCTACTCACCTCAATCAAATGGTGCAACTGAGCGTAAAAACATGACATTAACAAAAATATTAAATTTCATGTTACTGACTATTGGCATGCCTTCTTGCTATTGGGGGGATGTAGTTCTGATTACTAATCACATTCTAAATAAGGTACTGTACTCAAAGTTGGAGTTTACTCCCTATGAGATTTTGTACAAGCTTCCATGCAAATACAAGACTCTTAAAACATGAAGCTACATAGCCTATGTGAGGATTCAAAACCCTAACGTGTACCAAGTTTTGGATCTATTAACAAATGAGGTAATAGAATCTTGAGATATTGTATTCTTTGAGGATAAGTTCCTTAAACATCAAGGACATAAATTACCTAGTTTGTCATAAATTGTTACAGTCGCCTACGAAATCTAAACCTACTATTTCTGACGATCTCACAACAGAGTATGACGTTGTATTGACAAGGGTATCTAAGAGAACAAGAGTTCCCAAAAGGTTTGGTGAGGACTTTGAGACATATCACGTGGAGTCAGATCCATTGACTTTTAAAGAAGCTATGAGATTCGAGACTCTTTGCTATTGGCACAGGCCATGAATGATGAAATGAATACTCTGTTGGAAAACTAAACATGAGATGTAGTCGATTTGCCTAAAGGGGTTAAGAGTGTAGGGTGCAAATAGATTTTGAAGAAAAAACTTAATCCAGATAAAAACGATAAAATTGTACTAGATTTTTATATGGTCTTAGCAAGCACCTAAGATGTGCCATCAAAAGTTTGAAAAACGATAAAATTTCTTGGTTTTCAAAGCAGTAAAGCAAATAAGTGTTTTTATTACCATCTTACGTCAAACAAGGTCAGAATTATCTGTTTGCATGAAAATGACATGTTAATTCTTGGTTCAAATCTTTTTGTAGCGAAAGACGTAAAAGAATCTTGCAAAAAAATTTACATTGAAAGATATGAGTGTTGTTGGCAGTATACTTGGCATGAAAGTAGGTTTTGAACGACAAGAAATGATCATCCTTAGTCAATCTCATTATATTGAGAAACTACTTTCTGAATGGAGATATAGTGAGGGCAAACCTGTTGGGACCAGTGGCGGATCTAGGATAGAATACTAAGGGGTCAACGTAAAAAGAAAAAAACCTGCATAATTCCATCAAGTATAGAATAGATTTGATACCTATTATAATTATACTGAGTAATAGAAAGATGAATACATCATATATCTCTTTCACATTTCTACATTTTAATGTTCTATAAAATGGAAGCATGGGTTGGTTATTCCATTGCATAATCTTAAAACTAATTACTATATGCAAAATTCTTTTAAATTTTGAAGTTAAGAAAAAACACAGATGAATGAACGAAAGAAGAAGACATATTAAATAGAAAAAGAATGAGAACATAAATACATTAGCCAAAAGTCTCTTAACCTTAGTTTGCTTGTACTGAGAATGGTTGGATCAATTGACAATCATTGTTATATGGACTAACTCCAAAACTCCAGGGGGTCACATGCCCCCTCTGGGCTCTCTGTGCTTACGTCCCTGGTTGGGACACCTTATAATTATAATAAATGCTTAAAATCGAATGAGAGTTCTGTTATGAATCAGTTAAAGTATTCTAATTTGATTGGTAGACTCATATATGTTATGAGTTGTATTGGGCCTGACATATTTCGCGGTAAGCATGTTAAGTCGTTTTGCTAATAATCCTAGTAAGGATCATTAGGATGTTCTTTCGAGGCTGATGAGGTATCTAAAGAATACTCTCGCAAATGCTCTGTGCTATGCAAGACATCCTTCAGTTTTGGAAAGATATTCTGATGTTATTTGGAGCTCAGAATTGGAAGACAACTAGACTCCTACTGGTTATGTATTTACCTTGAGTGAAGCTGTTATTGTATGAAAATCTAAAAGATAGACATATATAGCGTTATCGTCTATAGAGTCAGAACTCTATTCTCTAACTTCTGCGGCTGATGCAGCAGAGACTGTGCATGATTTAATTTTAGATCTTTCATTACAAAAGTTTAAGATAAGCTCAGTTTCAGTGTTATGTGATAATCAAACGGCTATAACGGTAGTCAATAACTCACTCTTTAATAGAAAAATGAGACATATTAGACTTAAGTAAACATGCTTAATTATTTGATTGAATATGGAATTATCGCTTTGATTTATGTGAAATCGAAAGAAAACATGACAAATTTTCATACTAAAGATTTATCCAAAGATCGAACTTTCAAAACTATGGAGGAGATGGGTTTAAAGACTTTATAGAAAGGTCTTAACCATTTGTCATTTTCAATGAGTTTGAATCTGGACTAGAACTTTGAAAATTTAGTAGAATAGACATTCGAGACAATTCGAATATTCTGACAATTTAGTACGTAGTGTTGAGTGCGAGGAATTGCTATGCCATTCTAAATTTGATGATGTGGCAAGTCTTTGCATTAAACATTAGTATAAAATTCTTTCAAATATAGATATACAAATTGTCTGATATGTTTTAATGATTTTATAGTCGACTTTATATCATTCCAGATTTGATGATGTCTTACATAGTTTGAAGTGTCATTCCAAACTTTTGATGATCCAACGAACTTTTATGTTTTGACATGTTGATTATAGCCTTCCAAATGAAAACATGAAACGGTTCTTTCAAAGAAACAGTTAGTTCTGGTTGTAAAACTGGATCATAATGCATGCTGATTGGTGTCCATTTCCGTCTTTGTGAAACTATACTAACTTTTTGTAGTAGAACTAGATAATTTTTACATTATTTTACATTATCTTGGATTCATATTTACTTATGATATTCGTGTTTTGGTTACCTATAGTAGATGACGTGAAAATATAGAAGTGTAAAAAGCTAATTTGGATCTTGATGATATTGATTTACTCGACGAATAGAGTTGTCATGTTATGGAGGAGTTTTCATTTACTTCATTCTTATTTGTACATTCTTGATAATTATTCGAGTTTAGACTTTTCAATTTCTAAGACTTGTTGACTATTGCTTGAAGTTCATTCCTTTGTTGATTCAATTGTTTGGACTTTATGTATCTTGGCAATATGAATGATCTGTTGATGTTGTATTGAGTATCCGGAGCTTTAAGGAGCATCAGGCGCGCAATCGAGCAACACAGACGTTATCTGGCAGGGTCGCGGGCGCGACGGCCTTCAGGCCTGTTTTATGTGCTGATCCTAATAGCTTGTTTTTAGGGTTCTATTGTTAGGTCGACAATTGTAGAGCAGCAGAGGCGATTGTTTGCCGATTCCAGAGGCTTTTGAGTGCACACAAAGTGAGATTGAGCGATCAGGTTCAGGAAATGCTGTAAACTACGTTATGATAGTGGATTTCCGTTCTCCGTTGGTTTTTTCTTCCCCTTGAGGGTTTTTCCCACATAAAATCTTGTGTTGTTCATCTACTTGCTGATCTTGTTTGGTTGCTGTTTTATTATTCCGTTGTTTTCGTATTTTGTCTCGGGTTGTTGTTCGTAACAAGTGGTATCAGAGCATAGGTTGACAGGGTTCAGAATTTTTTGGATCTAGGACTTTAGATTCAATTCTTCTGTTCTGATTTTTCTAGTTGGTTTGAAAGATTTCAAAAGGTAGAATCTCTGTTGTGTTGTTCCTGCTGTTTTGAGGCAATGGTGAATATGGCTAAGTTCAAGATTGAGCCGTTTGATGGGAAAAATAACTTCAGCATCTGGCAGAGTAGGATCAAGGATGTTCTTGTGCAGCAATGACTATTTAAGACTCTGAAAGGAATCAAGCCGCCAGATATGAGTTAGGATGACTGGGATGAACTGAAAGCAAAGGCAGCAGCTACGATCAGATTGAGTCTGGCACCACAGATAAAGTATCAAGTTCTGAACGAGGTCTCACTGGCGAAGATGCGGGAGAAGTTAGAATCTGTTTACATGTCCAAGTCATTATCAAATAAGCTATATTTGAAGGCAGATTTGTTTGACCTCAAGATGAAGGAGGGAACGGATCTTAATGACCATATTGCCGAGTTTAATCGGCTTGTGACGCAGCTGACTAGTCTGGATGTTAGAGTTGAAGAGGAGGATCAGGCATTGATCTTGTTCAAGTCACTTCCTAGTTCCTATGCTACTTTGAAGACCACTTTACTTGTAGGCAAAAACAAGTTAAGTGTGGAAGAGGTGACATCTGCAGTTCTTGATGTGAGCAAGTTGAATCCTTCAGGTTCCAACAGCTCTGAGGAGGGATATGTTGCTAAGTCAGAGAACAAGGGCCAAGGTCATCAAAGAAACAAGGGTAGCAGATGGAAATCCAGATCAAAGTCGCGAGGTCCTCGTGACTTGTCCCAGGTGGAGTCCTACAAGTGTCATGAAAAGGGGCACATGAAAGCACAGTGTCCTCAAAATAAAAGCAAGTCGTCCGAGAAATCATCCAGTTCTGCGAGCATAGCAGAGAATGTGGACAGTAGCGATGGTGATCTCTACGTGGCTTCAAGAGTTGTAGAGTCCCACGGTTTAGCATTGGCAGCTCGAGGTAATACCTTGTTAAATGAGTGGATTATGGATTCCGGGTGCTCATTTCATATGTGCCGCGTGAGAGAATGGTTTGATACATTGACGCCATGCAGTGGAGGTTTCGTGTTAATGGGTAATGACGTGGTGTATAGAGTTATTGGGGTTGGAACTATTAAGGTCAAAATGTTTTGATGGGGTAGTCAGAACATTGGGGGATATGCGATATGTCCCAGACCTTAGGAAAAATCTGATATCAGTCGGCACTCTAGACTCAGGTGGTTATGGGGTATCAATCAGAGATGGCATCATGAGGGTGTCAAAGGGATCGCTGGTGGTTATGGAGGCAGAAAAGATAGGAAATTTGTACAGATTGATTGGAAGCACAGTTTTGGATGGAGCTGCTACAGCTTCAGGTTCAGATTCAACTAGTGATGACACCAAGCTTTGGCATATGCGGCTAGAGCATTTGAGTGAAGGTGGCATAGGACATCTTCACAAGAGAAATTTGCTGAAGGGGGTGAAATCAGGTGAGCTCGAATTCTGCAAATTTTGTGTTCTTGGGAAGCAACGTCGTGTGAGCTTCACGACAGCATCTCATTCTAGCAAGGAGGTGCTAGATTATGTACATTCCGATGTCTGAGGGCCTATCAAGGACGCATCAATAGGTGGAGCATAGTACTTTGTGAGCTTTATTGATGACTACTCTAGGAGAGTTTGGGTTTATTTCATGAAGTAGAAGTCAGAGGTGTTCAGTATCTTTAAACAGTGGAAGGCTCGAGTTGAGACTCAGTCAGGGAAGAAGCTGAAGTATCTCAGATCTGATAATGACACAGAGTACACAGATGGTCAGTTTGTTCAGTTCTGCAAAGATGAGGGTATCATCAGGCACTTCACGGTCAGGAGTACGGCAGAGCAGAATGGAGTAGCTGAAAGGATGAACAGGACTTTGCAAGAGAGAGGTAGGTGCATGAGGTTGAATGCAGGTTTGCCTAAGAATTTCTGGGCAGAGGCTGTTAACACAGCTTGTTATCTCATCAACAGAAGTCCTTCTTCAGCCATTGACCATCGCATTCCAGAAGAGGTATGGTCTGAAAAATCTATTGATTATTCTATTTTGAGAGTTTTTGGGTGTCCTGCCTATGTTCACATGCAGAGTTTTGAGAGATCGAAGATAGCTGCTAGATCAAAGCAATGCATCTTTCTTGGATATAAGGATGATGTGAAGGGCTATAGGTTATGGGATCCTGTAGCAAAGAAGAAAGTGATCAGCAGAGATGTGGTCTTTGATGAAGATCACATGGTAAAACAAAACAGAGAAGATGTTAATGTCAAGCATAAGCAGATCGAGATAGAACTTCCAGAGATAGATGAGCAAAGTTTCTGATCAGCAGGGCTCGACAGAGATTGATCAAATTAATCAAGTTGACCAGGTTGTAGCTGATACAGGCTCAGTGCAACAGCAGGAGCCGTACAGTATTGCCTCAGGTAGAGATAAGGGAATCCGAAGGCTCCTAAGAGATATGGTTTTGAAGACATGCTTGTTTTTGCATTGGTTGCTGGTGGAGGTGATCCTAGTTCTTACCATAAGACTATCAACTCAGTTGACTGTGATAAATGATTGACAGCTATGGTGGAGGAAATGGAGTCACTCAAGAAGAACCAAACTTGGAAGTTAGTGAAACTTTCAGAGGAAAAAAAGCCAGTTGGTTGTAAGTGGGTGCTCAGAATTAAGAAGGGTGAGAAATACAAAGCTCGTCTAGTGGCTAAGGGTTTTTCTCAGAAAGAAGATATAGATTACAACGAGATCTTTTCTCCAGTGGTGAAGCACATATCTATTCGATTGATCTTGGCATTAGTTGCAGCTTATGACATGGAGCTAGAGCAGATGGACATGAAGACTGCGTTTCTTCATGGTTTTTAGAGGAGACCATTTACATGAATCAGCCGGAGGGGTTCGTGGAACCTGATAAAGAAGGGTTGGTTTGCAAGCTGAAGCGGTCGTTGTATGGCCTGAATCAGTCGCTAAGGCAGTGGTACAAGCGATTTGATGGGTTTATTGTTTCTCACGGATATTCTCGTAGTGAGTATGACCCTTGTGTTTATTTCCGTTTTTGTGATGATGGTTCTATTATGCTGCTTAGTCTCTATGTAGATGATATGTTAATTGCTTCGAAAAATAGAGATGCAATTCTTTAGCTAAAGCAGATGCTGAGCTCAGAGTTTGAGATGAAGGATTTTGGTGCTGCGAAAAAGATCCTAGGCATGGAGATTGTCCGTGATAGAGCTTCAAAGAAGCTGTGGCTTACTCAGAGAGGCTACATTGAGAAGATTTTGGTGAGGTTCAACATAAAGGACACAAAATCAGTGGCAATTCCTTTGAATGCTCAGTTTAAGCTTTCAGTTCAACAGTGTCCAGATTCAGATGAAGAGGTGAAGCGTATGTCTTGTGTGTCGTATGCTAATGCGGTAGAATGTCTTGTGTATGATATGGTATGTACTCGCCTAGATATTGCTCAAGTTGTTGATGTAGTTAGCAGGTATATGGCTAATCTAAGAAGAGAGCATTGGAATGCTGTGAAGTTGATTCTGCGGTACTTGGCTGGAACTACAGATTATGGCATCTTGTTTGATGACCAGGTTGCGAAGAGTGATATAGTTGGCATGGTGGATGCAGACTATGCAGGTGATTTGGATTCCTAGAGGTTTACCAGCGAGTATGTTTTTACTTTCGGTGGTGGTCCCGTGAGTTGGAAGTCAGTCCTACAAGATGTAATTGCTCTATCCACCACAGAGACAGAGTATATAGTTTTGACTGAGGCAGAAAAGGGGGCTATTTGTCTCATGAATATAGTGCAAGAACTTGATTTCAAGCAGGAAAATGGTGTTTGTGTGTTTTGTGACAGTCAGAGTGCAATCTATTTTGCCAAGAATCAGGTTTACCATGCTCGAACAAAGCATATTGATGTGAGGTTTTACAAGATTCGAGAATGGGTGGATTTTAAAGACATAGATTTGCGGAAGGTTCACACAAAGGACAACGCAGCGGATATGCTAACCAAGAGGGTCACAAAGATCAAGTTCAAGCGATGTTTGGACTTGATTCATATTACTTCATGCTGAATGGTGTGGTGGTGCATCCCTCCACACGAATAAGGGATGCAAAGTCGTGTCTGGTTATGGCACGGGAGGATCTCTAGTTGGATTCGCTGGTTTTGGTGCGTCTACTCAAGCTAAGGTGGAGATTGTTGATGTTGCCTTGAGTATCCGGATCTTTAAGGAGCATCAGGCGCGCAATTAAACAGCACAGGCGTTATCTAGCAGGGTCGCGGGCGCGACAGCCTTTAGGCCTGTTTTATGTGCGAACCCTATAAATAGCTTGTTTTTTTGGTCTAATTGTTAGGTCGACGATTGTAGAGCGGCAAAGGCGATTATTTGCCTTTTCCAGAGGCTTTTGAGTGCACACAAAGTGAGATTGAGCGATCTGGGTCAGAAAACGCTGTAAATTACGTTTTGATAGTGGATTTTCGTTCTCCGTGGATTTTTTCTTTCCGTTGAGAATTTTCCCCACGTAAAATCTGATGTTGCTCATCTACTTGCTGATCTTATTTGGTTGCTGTTTTATTATTCCGTTGTTTCCGCATTTTATCTCGGGTTGTTATTCGCAACAGATTCATTCTTTAGTTTTGAACATTGGATATTGAGACTAGTTGGTGTTGTAATATTAAGAATATATTAGGAGATTGCAAAGATATTTTATTATTTATAACAAAAAGATAACTTTAATTATATGTTTTAATATTAGACGCACGATTAAGTATAGGAATAGACCGTGGAGATTAATTCGTCTATACTAAAAACTTATTTTTTTTATATATATATTAGTTTAAAGACAATAATACTGATATTCTAAATTAAATATCTCCAATGTTTTATTTTTAAGTGAAGTCATGACAAAGATCCCTTTCTGTTGCCAGGTCAAAATGAAGTCGCAAAGCTGGATAAAATGTCCTGCAGTGTCATTACGAGATTGAAGCGTCTGCGGGTTCTAGATCTCCACAATTTGGGGCTGGATTTGGTTCCTAGCTCAATCGGGTCGTTGATCAATTTGAGGCATCTAGATCTATCAAGCAATCCCTTCACAACATTGCCGAGCTCCATTTGATACTTGAAGCTATTATTTGCATTATTGTTGGCTGGCTGTAGCAGTTTATCCTCGCTACCTTATTGGCCTCGCTGCTTCACCCGACTTGAGAAATTTGCGATGTCTGTGGAATAGGCTGCTGAACCCGGTGATGCTTCATGAATGGAAAACTTTCAGCCTCTCTTTGCTTAGACATAAAGTTTCTCGGGTTTACCTTCTTTCAAGACTGTATGGATGTTAGCTCGTGCTGTGTAGTCGTAACGTGACTATTCCCTCATTTGCGAGGTAGACGTAACACTCCCTCGTTAGTCGTGCTGTGTAGACATATCAGTTTTTGTGTTTACCTTCTTTTAAGGCAGGATCCTTTCTTTTGACTAGTTGCTGCTCGTTTTGGTTTCGCTTTTAAAACATCTGCTCATGCGTTTTCCGTGAAGAGCCTGTTTGATGTAATATATTTGTAGAAGGGTTCAAGTCTTTTCGTCTTGGTCAGCCTTGTGGTGTTGGTGACATGTTGTAGAACGCTTCAACGTTGTGAATGTTCTTACATTCTTCTATTTACTAACAGATCGTCTTTTTATTCATGATGCCTTGAAGTAAACAAGGTTCATAATCTGCCTTATACCACAGTGATGAGGTTCGATCCCCTGATATTTGTTTTACAAGGTATAGTCCGTTACAGTTTTTCTCCATGCATTATGGGACATCTTCCGTGCGAGAATGGATCTTTAGCCATTAGTGTGGCACTCCTAGCATTTCGTGCAGGCCATCTTCACAGCACGGCTAACTATGGCTTCTTCTGGTACCGATGTGGAAGAAACAAGTGACTCATTCGGACGCCAGATAAGAAACCATGCTGGTATGTTCGAAGACATATAGTCGCTTGGCATGAACTGGGCATTGAAATGACCCAACACTTCTGACGATTCGAACATATTGAGTCTGGAAGAGATAACTCCAGCAATATACACTCTATTTAAAAATAGATCACTTGATACACATATACTGTAAATGATGTACTAAATCGACCACTTCTTTCCAATAGAGGCGCATGTACAATTTCTTCGAGCTTTAAACATGGTGCCCCTGGATTCCCAGTTCATGACATTCATATCGCAACATACACCAGAATCGATCTCAAAACTACTTTCTGCTGGTCGCCCCTTTTGCAATTTGCATGATCATGAGAATTCGACATATCAGAATAAGTATCATCGATTGGTAGGTCGCAAACCAACTAACCCATCCACAACTTTAGGACGTGGTCCCTGCATTTGGGTTCTACGTTCTTGCCATCAGGACTCCAGTTCATCGGATTCTGTGGTGCCAGCCTTTTCGCCATCAAAAATCCAGCTCCCCTTCCTCTTACAATCCAGATGAGCAGTCTGCTTCTCAAGTTAATGAAAGCCACAGCCTAATTTCATTACAGGAGTTCCCTTGTCTCTTGCAATGCTGCCTCTCGAGCGAGGGAAGTTTTGAAAAGTCACTTTGCCTCAGCATCAAAAACTGTAGTTCGAGATCTAAAAAAATAAGCTGCATTCTCTTCATAATAACTCTCGAACATTGAAAGGATTTGATGCTCCAGCCATTGCTGAAGTAACGACCGTGAACCAGATCTGATCGACCATGTTATCAAAGGATTGGGCAAGAAGTACGAGCCTAAGTGTAATGACCAAGCGTTTCCTTGGTATATGCCATCGCCGGTCGACGATATGGAACTAGGTGCTCGATGGAACTAAGTCTACGAGCCTTAAGTGTAATGACCAAGCGTTTCCTTGGGGTATGCCATCGCCAGTCGTCGATACGGAACTAGGTGCTCGACGGAACTAAGTCGCTTGCTGCTATAACACAAATAGGTCAAACGGTTATCGAAAGTGTCATGAAGTAAGCGACCAATGAAGCGTGGACGAATAAGTCAAGTTAGCATGACTAATGTAACCAATGGCTCATTGACATCGAAGCGGCACATGTCCTGAGGAGACCAAGCCAATTAAGAGACACCTAAAAATCCATGTGCAAGCAACGAAGCAAGTAATCAACGCCTAGTTGTCCACATGTCAAGCCCTAAACTATCAACTACTCCCTCCGTCCTATAAAAATACAACGTTGCACATCACTGCACACGTAAGAAAATTACGTCACTGACTCAAGGTTGAATTACATAACTTAGTATCATTACTGTTTTACAATAATTTTACATAAAACGATATTTGATTGTTCCGTGAACGATTCATAACTTGAATAACTTTATTGCTGATGTTTACAATTTTTATGGGACGGAAATAGTAGTTCTTTATCATAGACCTTATTATGAAAAGCGACAATGGCACTAGGGCCAATATTAAGAAAATAACAAAAGGTTAAGTCAACAAGAACAGCGCAGAAAATTTCAGATCCAAAAGCTATCAACAAGCTGGGCAGGCTGATCGACATGAAGACACTGTAGAAACCGAAAAAACTGAAACCAAACAGACAGCCAAGACCCTTTCTCCCACTAGCAACAGCAAAATCGAAGCGTCGGAAGATAACAGGCACTATTGTAACCTCAAAATTACCGTAAAGTTATACCATGAAAACAGAAGAAGAGCAAAAACAACCAACACATCAGGTCACCGAAAATTTTGCAAACGCTAATCAGTGAGATGAAAACATCCGCTGTTAAACTTGCAGACAGCTAGCTAGCTGATCAAAATAGAGCGACTGGATGTTCTTCCAAGTCCGCCCCTCCTTGTTTTCTGAAAGCACTTGACTTGATCGACATATTGATTTCCACCTTTTGGAGCAACCGATGTTTGCGCCACACCAATTTTTGTTGGAGAAACTCGTTGTGCATCAGGCGACTCAATACTCTCTTGTGTGGGACTCAAGACTCTCTGTGGGAATGGTCCAGGAAAGCCTCATTGTTGATATTAGAAGTTTAACCATTGGTCATAGTTAAAACCAGATTTGGGCACCTCTCCATCGTGATCAATTTCCCCTGTTCATCGACCTCTCATTCCTGAATAAGGCACCTATCGACCAGCATTGTAGAATCCCCAGCTTGTGCATCACCTTGATTTCCACCTTTTGGAGCAACGGACGTTTGCAATTCATCTCCATCAATTATCATTGTTGGACCAAATAGAAGTTCTCCAGGCAACTCAAGACATTCTGAATAAAAGTGGTCTAGGGAAGTTCTTTTTATCCAACGTGTTCTGAATAGTGCGATCACATTAGCATAACTTCTACAATTTTCTACCCTTCGATTCATTTTGTATATATACAAGTCCATTTGTGATGATGAGCAAAGATGGCATACCACCTCCTTCGCCATGTCCCAACGGTTGGTAATTCCTTTGCTTTCAGCTACTTTGACAAGCTCTTTCAACAAAGATCGTGTAGAAGTCGATCAAGCCAAGACCAAGCCCCTGAGTTCTCAGTGTAATACTGCTCAATATACATTGTCATAAGTAAGATCAAAGAAATGGGGCTTCTGAGCTTTCTGATCTGAGAGTCGAGGAAAAAAGCTCTGGAGATTCCACAGAGTTGTGGAGACTCCAATCTCATGAGGATCTCCTTGTCAAAGCCAGACACGGTAACAGATTCGGACACCCTGCACACAACCAAAATCATATTAATTTTCTCAAAACCAAATTGTACGATATAGTTTGGCTATCAATATGTATCAATGGGGGTACATATTCATTGGAAGCTTTTTACTCTATTCGCATATTAATGGGGAGGGGAAGAACGTGAGCCAAACCTTGTTTTGAGAAATGGAATGAAACTACGAAAGTGAGACAAGTTAGGATATAGTGCATTGAAAATGACACCAAAACCTTTATTCACAACCATACCAAAAACAGGAGTAAAACACATCCTTCTGGATTTCAACCTCAAATCAACATTGCATCCACTACTAGCTAATAACGCATGTCCACGAACACGTTAAACGTCTTGGATTAAAGTAAGAAGAAAAAGACCTACTTTAAAAATGATTGATTCAGCAAAAAGAATACCTTCACACATTATCGCCACATTAAAGAATATCATTAAACATACTATGTAATTTACAAAGTCTCATACTTAAGATTGATGAACTCATTTCACAAAGAGAGATTCAAATTTTATTCCACAAAGTGCATTATTCATTCTCACACGTCACAATTTCCCTCTCCTGAGGTAGGTGAGCACAGTTCGAACCAATAAAACTGTTAAACATTTAAATTTGAAATAGTTATAAGCAGGCTTCCCTACAATCTCTGATTTGGGGGCAAACGAAAAACCCTCGAACTACAATGCCACTTTGACGTTATCTGGAACATGTTGGTTTGATAGATTCCAAAAAGGGAAGAAAGTATTGCAAGAGTTAGTAAAATCACAACTACAGGACAAACGCACAGATGATGCTACAAAACAGCAAGTAATTCGACAACTAGAACCAAGAAAATATAGATAAGAAGCAATGTCAGCCCAACAAAGAATTCGTGAGAAAGTGACAACAAACACACCGAAATGGATTGATAAGGGACATAAGCGCTTGCTTTGAGACAACACAATATAACGCAAAAGAAACTTCAATTAATATGAGCTAAGAAACAAATCAAAAAGTATAAGCTAAAAAGCACTAGATAGCTGGGTACCACGAAGTGATCCAAGCATGCAGCATGCATATCAACATGAAGATGGTTTCATTCATAAGAAAATCGTTGAAAGAATTTGTCTATAATGTAGGTGGCACAGTAACTTTCCCCTGTACTTGGCCAATCTCACAGCATGCATTTATCGATATCCAGCTGAACATCAGTAACCCCAAACAATCCAAGAGGCAAAGAAAGATTTCAAGATAACACACGAATACAAATACCAACAAAGATGCAATGTATGTGATGGCCATAAAAGTAAGATCAACCTAGGCAGTTAAGATGAAAGAACTCTACTAATGTGTCAGAGACTCCATGTGATCAATGATGTAGTTTCAACACGAAAGATGACACCCATGGCAAACGAATCAAACAAACTTATTTCTCAAATTTAGGTTTGAGAGACATCATTCCCGCAATCTATCAACTTCCTTCCAACGACCATCGATCAACGAACACAGCAATGACAACAACAAACAAAATAATAGATTCACTATAAACACAAACCAACAGATTCTCAACATCAACAAACAATATAGATTTCTTCATTGCATCGACCAAAACAACCACCACCCAGATTTCTCCGTAACGACGAGGTCTGGGGATGATAAAATATACTCAATCTTATCCTCGTTGATACGAATATTTTTTCCCACTTTACAACACGACGACCCAGGTATTCCAATCATTAACAGGGTCTTGGGAAGACGAATGTTCGAAGTGGCTCAGGATTTATATATGTGATTGTATTGATTTTTCAAACTCCAATGTGGATAGAACTTTCTCAACCCATCTCCTCACACGAATGTCTCTTTTTGAGCTTGAAATGCGTACATATTTGGGTGGTACATTGCGTCTGAACTCAGATACCATATTAAACCTCTAACAACCCATCTCAAAATCAATTGACAAAATCTTACCCTGTTGCCAACAATTTCTTATGTACTAATTTTTTCCTGCTTTACAACATCAACCAATTAACCATATCCAAACCACAGATTTTGCATCACATACAACGATAATCGACAATCAGAATCACAAACCACAACATGTTCGCATTAGAATCACAAATCGATCAACCAAACGACAACAATAACCATAAATATTAAGGGATAGTTTGATATCACTATTGAAAACTGTGAAAACTATAACCATTACCAAAAATAAAAACCAGTAACCTAAACTAAAATCACTTAAAGAAAATAAGATCTTAAATATTATATTCAGATGGAACGGGAAAAAAAACACTCTGATTTTCTGTTTTCTGATTCTGTTTCATATGTTTAAGAAATGAATCAATACCAAACATTTCTGTTTCATCAATCAATGAAACAAAATAGAAATCCAGAATCAACAACGATATCAAACAGCCCCGACAAATAATAATAACGAGAACCGTTGAAATCGATCGAGATTCGAGAAGCGAAAGAGGCGAAGTCACCTTCGATCGCAGAAATTGATTCAGTCGATCGTCGTCGCGTCCGATGAGGGATGAGTGATCGTCGGCGAAATCACGGCCCACTGATCCACCGCCACCGAGCTTGGACGAATTTACCTTTTTTCTCATTTTTTCCATTTGTTGGGATAAAAAGGACGATATTGGTAACGGCGTCGAAGTTGTTATTTATTGGATTTTTTAAAAAAATAATACAAGAATGTTACTTTCTTCGTACTACATAATTTGTATTGTTTTTTTATGTATGGAAATTTTAAATTTTTTATAATATTTTTATTTTTGAAATATTATGTGTAATTAGAAATTAAAAAAAAATAGAGAGAGAAATGAACGTGTGGTCGAAATTAAAATTGAAAGAGGAACGAGGTAAATCTAAATTTGTATGTCTTTATCCCATATATTTAACAACGTTCATTTTATGCATATAAATTTAGATATATCTCTTTTCTCCTCTAATTTTAATTCTCAACCACAAAATATTTCTTCCTCCATCTACTTTAATTCCTTATGGGTATTGATTTTTATAATCTGAGACCTTGTTTGATATAAAGATGGGATAAAATAGGATAAATAATAAGAGGATTATTAATTCCTTCATTATTAATATTGGGATTAGTTATCCTATTGTCTTTCACAAACCATGTTTGATACAAATAAGAATATAAGACTAAAGTTTGATGAAAATCTATTTATGTTACGGTCGTGTGACGTGCCTGGCTCCTAAGGGGTGATAGTCGCGGGTAGGAGGATGGGTGGTGATGGACGGTCGAACGGTGGCCCGAGGTGGCGGTCGAAGGGCGGCGACCGACGACCGGTGGTCAGCGGTTGATGATCGTTGGTGGTCGGCGATCGATGATTGACGTTGACGATCAACGGTCGTCAATTGAGCGGTAGCCAAGAGGTGGCGCTCGGCTGCAACGGTTCGTGATCAAAGTTTGGGGGTCTGTGGTCGTCGGCCAACGTCGACGATTGTCGATCGTGCAGTAGTAAGGGGGTGGCTGTCGACGACGCTCGGTAGTGAGAGGTCGACGGCGATTGACGATTGGGGATCTGTGGTCGCCGATCGATAGTGGACGATCGACCGTCGATATTGGGTGGTGGGTAATGTCGGGCGCGTGATAGGACGAATGACAACGATTTAATAGAGATGTTTAAATAATTATATCTATAAGTGAGATTAATAATATCATGGAAGAAATATGATTGATAGTGAGAAGATTAGAGGGGTTATCCCACTAAGTGGGATTGTTAACACAGATGTTATTTTTTTCTACGAATGACAATGATTTAATAGAGATGTTTAAACAATTATTCCTATAGGTAGAATTAATAATACCATGGGAGAATAAGATTAATAGTGAGAGAATTAAAGAGGTTATCCCACTAGATAAAATTGTTAATCCAGATGTTATTTTTCCTATCAAATATAGTACTAAGAGGATTGGGTATTATTCAATCTCCTTTTATTCTGCCTCCTAAACATGACCTTAGTTAATCTTACTAGTTAGATTTTGAATAGGATAATTACAAATGCAATCAACTCCAAAGCCACCAATCAGCTAGCTGTTTTGGCGATAGACGATAGTTGCTCAGGAGCTGCTCAGTTTAAGCTAGTTTGTCCAATAGGAACGGTTGTTCTAAATTAATTAATCTTGATGAGTTAGAGCATCATTGTCGCGTGTGGGTGTAAGGACGATCTTCCAAACGTTGCAAGCTTACAATTAGTATCTACATATGTATATACTTTATGTGTCGCAAATCCTCAACTTGGTTTTTGATATAATAATAAAAATTTATTTTTTAATCTTTTTAAAGTAATTTTATAGTATAATTTTTTTAGTTTTATAATCTTTTCAATTATATTTACACTTCGGATAAATTTTATATTGAATATAATATATATAACTATGTATTTATTATAGCAAAATAAGAACAGATATAATCACATAGTCCTCAATATTGTCATATATAATTTTTATCTTCTTCAAATCA
The DNA here is from genome assembly GCA_035668315.1 of Drosera spatulata. Lineage (NCBI taxonomy): Eukaryota > Viridiplantae > Streptophyta > Magnoliopsida > Caryophyllales > Droseraceae > Drosera > Drosera spatulata. The sequence continues at coordinate 17,336 of JAOVYX010022878.1, forward strand.
AAATAATCAATATTCATTTTTTTTTTTTAATTTTCCAATGGAAAAAAGGTAAGAATACAACATGATCATTAATCAATGTATTTCAATGTTGGAAAAAAAAAAAAAGAGAAAGTAATCAAATGAATTTCACTTAATTTTCAAATGAATTAGTTTCATAATAAGATTATCTTAGTTTCTATACTAACTCATTCAATGAGTTAAATCACGAATATTCTTTTTTTTCCTCTTAACATGTGTCACACCAAAGAAATATTATACAAATAAAAATAAAATGTCATTATAAATGAAAATAGAATAAATTTTTAATCATAAATATGACATGTTATAAACTTGTTAACAAACCAAACCAAAATTTCGATATCAAAAAATATAAATCTTATTATATATATATATATAATAGATTCCTTGTTATTGATATAATAAAAAAAAACCAAATGTTTGAATTTCACTTACTCTTAAAGTAAAGTAATTTCATTATACAATTATCCTATTTTGTACACTAACACATTAAAATAGCAAATGAGATAAATGATAATATTTTTTTATATATATACATCAATGAAACATATACAAGAAAAAATAAAATAGATAAACAAATAAAAAAATGAAAAATAATTATATACGAATTTGGTTAAATATAACCATAAATATGTAGTAGTATAATTCATATTGAATCAATCAAACTTGATATAAAAAAAAACCAAATTTTGATTTAAAAAAAACCTAAATTAATTTTATATATATAAATAGATAAATTCCTCGTATACACAACCAATCACCATCGTTCCACAAAATAAAAAGACTTTCAAAGCATACAAAGTAATTCGTCAGTTTGATGTGAGGCGTTATAGGGTTATACATCGACACATTGTGTCAAAATTTAGACGCACAAACAAAGTTGCACACTATTTTTCAAAAAAAGAAAAAAAAAAAAAGTTGCACACACTAACTCAAATAGACCAAGGGTTCAAACATTATTTTTGTCCAAACGATCAAAATGGTAATACTAAACACAAAAGTGACAACCTTCTAGATAATCGAAGCATCCAATTTCACCCCCGGTGCTTTAAACGAGGCACGCTGAACCTCACCCAAACTTCCAAAGTTATCCCATCGCGTTGCAGCGAACCCAAACTTAAATGAAAGCTCCTGTTGGCATGTTGCTGCTTCAGCCAATTGCCATTATGAGCTGATACACTTTCGGAATTATCACAGTAAAGCATATATAGTCTTTAACATCCATGATTGGACGATTGGATGATTGAACGAGGCTAACCCATCCACAACTTCAATACTCGATCTCTTCCTCCCGATGCCACCTTCTCACCATCCGGACTCCAGTCCACGGCAAAAACCTTCCAAAAACACAAAAAGCAACATAATTTCTTAACCGAAAAGAGAATTGAGAGAATAAGAGAACATATGGAAGTTATGGGGTTCCAACAATTACATTACCGCGTGTCCCCGGTCATGATGAGCTTTCACTAGATGTGTGATTTACAGTAGTAAAGAGAAACATGCAATAGCTCCTCTCACACTAAACTAAATTATAATGCAATGACAACAAAACTTATTGGCCATATAAAGCACGAAGCAAGCCGCTAGCATTGGATCACGAGTCCAGCCAAGAGGGCTACCACTAGAAAAGCACCAGCAAGAAGCATACCCAAACAAACTCAACGAATTGGATTCCATACCTCATCCGCATGCCCTGGCAGATCTTGTTTCAGTTTTTGTGTTCTGATATCCCAAATCTGACAGAGAAAACGGTTAGACAACATGTAGATATCTAATAGTCTGCTTACATCATAGAGCATGGAGCGTAACACAGCTCCCGCGGCAGGGTAATAGTTGAGCAAGAAAACATGTTCAAGTATCATTATGATTTTTTGTTTAATGAAATATTCAAGGTACCTTCAATGTGGAGTCTTTACTCCCACTGAGAAGAAGCCTACTATCAGCAGACCAGCTGCATCACGAGAGGAGAGCAGGACAAATGTGACATTATCGAAGTCATCAAACTGTGAAATAAGTACTACAAGAAGATAACCTGATCTGGTAGACAGGTCCAACGTGGCCTCGAAAAGCAGCCACAAATTTTCCAGTTATACCATTCCATAGCTTTACGGACTTGTCAAATGAGGCACTCGCCACCCATTGTCCATCAGGTGAGAAATAGACATGATTCACCAACTATACACAAAAACTCATAAATCTCAGAATATACTCCAATGATAATCTTTGCCAGAGGATATAGTCAACAGGGGAAAGGATCGTTATGATACAATGGTGTAAATGGAAGTATTAGATTATTACAGAAAAAGCAAGAGGAAATGTACTTATCCCAAATTAGGTCCGGTTGATTGAATCAACGATATACTAGATATATAATATAGAACCATATCACAAATTATGTACCTGTTGATGACCAGTCATTCGAGTTTTAGGGTGTTTGCTGACAGCCGGTTCCCAAAGAAACATGGTGAAGTCATCAGATCCTGAAACCAGTCTCTCTGGGGCATTTCCTTTCATCTTGTTGTATCTCGCCAGAGCAGCCTAAAATTATTAAGAAAAATTATCAACACAGGGGTAAATAAGATTCTTACCTTTGAAACACATCCCTACACGGATATGTAATAGTGTCGTAAAGGATACTGGAGGAGTTCAAGAAAAACTCCATTCAGTTCTCCAGAAAAAGGAACTACAGTAAACAGAAATGAACATGGAAAAAAAAAAGGTTAAAGATCAGCAGCAAATGGGAGGCCAAGTAAAATCTTTATCACTCTTTATCACTGTCTTTGTTAGTGAGAGATTTCTACTCCATAAGCAAATGGCCATGAATGATCACGGGAATGGTGCAGGTTCACCAGGACCTTGCAAATTTAAGATATTCTATTCCATCTACTGTCCAACCGAAACCATCAAACATCTCCACTTGCAACTAAGACTCGGTTCATAAAGCCAACAGATCAATGACAGATGATAGGAGTTTAGGCAATACAGCCATTTAGAGAAATGGAGGTGCAAGTGCTTCACCAGATTGATATACAAGCAACTATACCTAACTCTAGGGGAATCCTTTCTTTTTTTCACCCTCGTTCACATACAATTCAGAATCAAAACGAAGTTTACCTCTTTTAGCTCCTCGGGAGAAGAATATTGTTTGCCCATATGATCAAAGCCTCCAGTCCGAAGCACATACTCAGTGCTCAATGCAAGGGAGTTTACCCAGTGACCATGGCCCTAATCAAATAAAACAATGAATTGAACAATGAGCATTTTAACCTGCACACACATACACATGAATTATCCACAAGAAAAGATATGAAACAGCGCTAATCAACTTAATCGGGAAACAAAAATGGACAATGACCTAGAAAATCATTTGCCCCTGGAGTTCTAGACACCATGAAGGGGAAAGAGAAGTTTCTCATCCTAGAGAATAATGCAAATAATAAATTTTTTCCCCAAACAAGCAACATAAACACTCATGATAGAAGTGCATGGAAGCGAACACCTAAGGGAATGAAGCTAGAGAGCCCCTCTTCACATATCTCACATATAACAAATTGCTTCAACTTAAAAGAATATTCTGTATCCGTAAAGCATCCAATAAATCTCATCGTATGGCCAGACCATCAAAAGCCTCAATAATCTCATGACATTTTTATGTTTTATTTTTATTTTTACTTTTTTGATAAAATTTTATGACATTTTTAATGTAATTCAACCAGGGCAAATGGCCAAGTGCACAAGGATTCTATCAGGAGAAACTCTTAAATTTAGAGATAGCCTCAGTGATTCTTACTTAGTTTTATTTCGTGTGCGTGGTTCTTAAATCCTCAGCATTTTTTTGAAATGAAGCTCCACAGATTTAACTATATCCTTCTGTAAGGGCCTGAAGATGACTCCATCACATTGATATAAAATTAGAATACAAGTACGGTGGAATAGCATGAATAATACTTCAGCATCTTTGACAGGAAGATATTCCCAAACAGTATGCTTCTCCCCGACAGTAGAGTACAGACACAGGCTCAGCAAAGTAGATATAAGTCATGGCATTTCTGCCAAAAGACATTAGTTCTCCTAATCGGAATGATCTTCCACAGAATAAGGAGTATTCCTCACTAATAAGAGTTCTGAAGTTCTTTAGCCAAAACTTGGATAAACTAATCTTGCTCAGGAAAAAAATTGGATTTGCTAGCACGAAGAAAATTGCCCTTTTTGTTATTTGTCTTGCTTTTCAATAGAGATATTAACAGACTACTCAGCTTGGATTAACTAAGCTGACCTATGATAACATACTGGCATTCAACCAAGAAGTTCAAAACTTGAAATAGCATTAAAAAAAACTTCTTCCCTGTTCTTATCACATGCAAAATGCACTTTTCAACTGTGTAAGGGTATAGAAGTATCAAGATGAGATCAGCAAAAATTAGCATGAAATGAAAGGATGAGAATAAGTAAACAAATAATATCACTATACCTTTAGCTCCCGGATAAGTTTCCCTTGAGTTGTTTCCCATACTTTTATAGTGCAATCCTGTGAGCTGTAACAGTAAAATAAAAGATGAGAAATGCTAAAACAGACTACATGTATTTACCATGAATCTCAAGGTTGCACGGGGTCACATCAAAAAAAGGATATTAGCCACATGACTTTTCATTGTCATGGAAGCCATAAGCTTTACAAACAGAAGGCTATAATGTCAACTTATAGATGCCAATCCAGAGCTTCATCATTGCTTCCTTGTTTGTTTACCCCTTTGAGTCTATATTTGATGAAATTTGATTGGTTTTACCTTCAAACAGAAGTCTAAGATGCCAACTTATAGATGACAATTCAAGTTCGAAAATACTGTGAAGACCATTAATCAGTGAGAAAATGCACAAGAGTTCAGTAGCAATGACCAAGTTAATTGATCATACCCCGTATATATCATCCCATCTCCACCCCATTTTACACATGTAATGGCAAGTGTGTGGCCAGTAAGACAAATGACACATTTCTTGAGTGAAACATCCCATATTCGTGCATCACCATCTTTGCTGGAGCTTACAAACCGACGACAAGGAGACTGCAGATGCACCGGTTCCCAAGATATTCCAGTAATCCATTTTTTGTGACCCTGGTATGAAACAAAAGAAAATAACGCAAGACAAGTTTCACAACCAGGTCAAACATTCTTTTTTTTTTTTTTTTTTTTTTTTTTGAGAATGGTCAAACATTCTTTTGATTGGTTGTGACTTGTGAGATTGGTTAGTAACTCTAAAACTGGAATGCTGGTATACCCCATTTAACTTACCATCAGTGGATTTCCTGACTGCTTCCCAGTCTGGGGATCCCAACAAAGCAGCTCACCGGCCTTGCTTCCACTAACTAGATGCTTCCCATCTGGGGACCACGCGATACAAAGAACCCAATTTCTGTGACCTGAACAAGGTAATAAGTTCGGCATCAGAGTGAGTTTGAACAGAATGTACTCATAGCGCACATTGGCACGTAACAGACAATCAGATAGCCACCCTCAAGTATGCCAAGAGCAACCATGATGCACACCATATTTCTGTTAAAATGCAGCAAGTAACATGATGCCTCCTTCATAACACCAGTAGAAATCAGAGGTCAAAAGGATTGCAGGAAATTGAGTGCAAGATGTATTCAAAACCTCTACATCTATTTCCAAATTTTTATGAAAATCGCAAGATGCTTACCTGTACAGGTGTACAATGGAGTTTGGGTATTCAAATCCCATAGTCGGACAGTGGTGTCACCAGAACCACTAGCCAGTTGACGTCCATCAGGACTGAACGCAACTGAAAGCACGGCTTCCGTGTGACCTAAAACACCCAAAAACAGCAGCTCATGGTTCCAGAGATATAAGCTCGATGTCTGAGCTTTATAAAGAGTCTCCTAAATCGGGATAGGGCCACATTGAAGAAAAAAACGGAACTACAAACCAATTGTACATAACAGATTAGCGCACTAAGGTCACACTTGAATATCACAGAAGTGAGAAATTTTGAGTTGAGTACTAGCCGAAAGAATCTATACCGGATATTGTTGCAGAACACCGGTTGACTGGTCTGATCCGGAAAACTGCCTGAGGTTGATAAACTATCTGAAGTACTTTCTCAACAGAAACTGTATAATACCAAGATCAACGACAAAATTCCAAGATCAAACAAGTAAACCCTCAACATTTTCGATAAAGCTAAAGGGTCAAATTGATGTCATTTGAGTAACCTTTGTGTTTCTGCAGATATATTTCCAACTGCACCAGAAGTTCCTGTTCTGAAATGTAGAAGGCATATGGTAGCTTCTCCTCCTGAAAGACATTCATACGAATACATAACCTCAGACTGATTCAATCGAGATTAGTGATCATCATGACTCAAAAGTACTTGATAGAGATGAGAGGGACATTGGTTATATAAATAGCAGAGTCAGTTATCTAAAGATGAATCGCTTGCACAAGAAGAGAGGAGTACGGTGGGGGTATGATTTAGATCAAGCATTCAGATCGCAAATAATAACGAATTTGCAATGCCAAGTCCTCAATCACTTAATACACCATAACATGATGCCAAACTTTCAATATTCAGTGGACAAATCAATTACAGCGATTGGCCTCCACCATGAGCCTTCAACAAGAGTTGATACAATACATATGATAACGTAATTAGTCATAAAACGAGAGCAAACTAATAACCCGTTTCAAAAAAAAAAAAAAACAAAGAAAAAGAAAGTAAAACAACTACACTTCATACACCAATATCAGCCATAACATCCCACCAAGAAATGATCACTTCAATCTCACAACCTCAACCTACGAATAAACCTACTTCTGATTGCCAAGTGGACAAAGTCACAAGTCCCAAACATATTATCCGTGTTTCCTCACAATAAACATAGATGACCGATGACGCCAGGGCCACTCACTTCTGCAATCTCTTTTGAATACACAAAAGCGACTGCCGCCAGCATTTCTCTAACACAGATACAAACAGAACTGAACTAACTTATAGTCAAACATTAAAAAAAAAAAAAAAAAAACCCCTTTCAAAATCGGATCTTTTCTCATCTACACACATTATTGAGCAGCTTGTTGACGATTTGGTGAAGCTCTTTGGGTCCAGCGCTTTGAGGAAGATACATGGCAGCACCCAAAGGGGTTCCTTCTGGGTCAGTTAACTGACACATCACATTGTTGTTGCTCGATTCAACTCCGAATTCGTTCTCACCCATTTTGGGAAACTTTGAATTGATCGATTAGGGAGTGAAATTGAAAGGAAAAGTAGAGAACTTGTTGATGGGTACGAATTCTAGGGTTTTAGAGAGGTGTAGGTGAGGAGAGAAAAATGGGAATTAGGGTTTTGAGTGATGATGTATAACTTGACAAAATTGTTCACGATTTGAAGCCGGAGAAAATTATTCACGATTTAAAAAATGAAAATTATACTGCTGGAAGGGAATAATTGGTGTTTTTGTTCAAACTTGGGAGATATTCCCTGCATCTCAAATTTTTTATAATAATTTGAAAAATATAAATATGAAGTTAAAGTTTGACTTATATTATAAGATGATTAAATATTATTTTTTTTAAAATTATTATAAAATAAAAAATAATATATGTTATATATTTTATTCTGACGTTAATGATATAATTTTCTTGTATTATTAAGACGATAAATGAAATTTTTCAAAATATATATTGAATAATACAATGATGATGAAGAATGTTGTATTTAATATGAGACAGAAGTAGTAGCTATTTTGAAGCTCAATTTGCTATTGTTAAGACATCTTGTGAGAAAAAAAATATTTTATCAAAACAAATCTATGTGAGTACATTTCTTGGAGGAATTTATTTTAATCTTGGAAATATAAATTCTCTAATATTAACATAAATGAAAATAATTTTATGAAACAAAAAACAAAGAAACGAAGACAATAAACACTTTACAAATAAAGCTTGATTATTCTGACAAAAAAAAATCTTGATTATTATGAAAATTAGGAAAAAGAAGTGAAAAACAGTCTCTGATCTTATGATTTCGATTTGTGTTTCATAGGTTAAAAAAATCATTAACATGTGTAAATTACGTATAAGTTGTCTTTTTCTTTGTTAATTATTAATTAGTGATACTAATCTTATTTATTGTGAAAATTCTCATGTGGTATCATTTTAGAGATTTATTTTCTAGAAGGTACCGTCAAAAGATTTTTATTTCCATAATATACCATTTTTTTTACAAAAAAACCAAACCTTTCATAATTCACCCTTTTCTTAATTTTTCCCCACTCTTTTTTGGCTCTCATCCAAAAACCACCATATCACCCAGCCTCATCGATCATCAGGCCTCCTCATGTTCGATCATCATCAGATCTCCATCGCCCTCTCGACCACGCCGCCATCGAATTCCCTCACTATCATTGACTCGATCAAACTGATCCCCAACCTTCGTGACGACGTCGACAGCGATGTGCTACTGTAGTAGGAGTTTGCTGGACTTTCATACTAGTATGCCATGAAAACTTTTAGCAGTACGCCTAATAAACTCTTTCTCAAGGCTTAGTGTAGTGACAGTTGTTGTTTCTAATTAGTTTCTGTTCGATAATTTTTTGCTTGTCTTCATGATTTTTTGGTGACTGCTCTGATCCATATTCTCCTTCTTATCCCTGTCCTCCATCATCGTCGCCCATCGTCGGGCCTCCATATTTATTGCCAGTAGATAACAGATCTTGTTTTCTACTGCAGATCTAATTTCTAATCATTGATCTCAATTTTTGATGCAGATCGTGTCTTCCATTACCGTGAACTCGAGGTCGCGACAGATGTTGTGCAGAGAGCTTGTTGGCTTTGCGTAGTGTGGTGATGGTGTTAGTTAGTGGCTGATGCGAGTCAGCCAAGGGTATAATTATGGCGAGTTTCACGTTCGTCGTAAAACATGCCAATTTATTTTTATCGCGCTATAAATAGAAATGTATGGATGATGGTTGAATTCCTTTTTAGTCACCTAGATCAGTCACGGATGTTTTTGAATTTTAGATGTAATGATTAATATAGAATGGCTGTAATGAGTTTTGGCTTAACTCACTATGTTCCTTAATTTCTAACTTCCAATTAGCTCGGATAGTCAAACTAACTCAATAAATTAAAATCATTTCAATAGCTCAAACATGCTTTCATCAAAAGAGTTGATTCAAAACATGGAAAAATCATTCATAACATGAATAGTAATTAGTTTAAACTAATCATGTCACGTGCATATAAAATCATTGATTATATATGACAATTATCTTAAATTACATTGTATCAATTCGCTACTAAATAAATCACTTAGCGCGATTTATAGCTCTAAGCTATGTATATTAACTCTAACCTATGGCTGGTCTGGACATTTTATCAAGGATTATCCTGGATGGAAATAAGACACTTCAAAGTAGACTAGTAAAGAAAAGAAGAGATTCTCTGCAGCCGATGTAAAAAGAGCCATGTCGGTTATATGTATTGATTGGGATGAGTATAATTCTACAGAGTGATGATAACAAGAAAGTAGAAACCAAGAATGATTCAAAGAAATGTCTCATGGCTGATGTGCCAGTTGGGACCAGTCCCAACAGTGAGGCCAAGATGGGAGGGGACAATTCATGATTTTTAGACAATGGTTGTTTCAGGCACATGATAGGGGATCGGTCCCTGTTTCTATCATAAGTGACACAAAAGGGTAGTGTTGTAACTTTTGAAAATAATGTACAAGGTGAAATTGTTGGTATTGATAAGGTTGGAAAATCTCTGAACAACTCAATTGTTGATGTATTGCTCATAGATGAGCTCAAACACAATCTGCTTAGCATCTTATAACTATGTGACAAAGGTAATGAGGTTTTGTTCAATGCTAACCATTGTGTTGTGAGAGACTTACACACAGATCATATTGTATTTCATGGAAAAAGGGTCATAGATGTTTACAAGATCACATTGGATGATGTACCAAAGGAGAAACTCTCATATATGAGTGTCAAGAAGAACTTCAATGCTTTCGCACAAAAGACATGGACATGCCAGCTACACATTACTGGACAAACTCAGAAAACAAGTTTGGTTAATGGTTTGTCACGAATCAGGTATGAAATTTCAGGTCTTTGTGAAGCATGTGCAAGAAGTAAACATGTAAGGTCTTCATTTAAACCCGAGCGTATAGTAAGTACCTCTACACTCCTTGAGTTGATGCATATGGACTTGTGTGGTCCAATGAGAATCAAAAGTAGAGGTGGAAGCAGATTTATCCTTGGTATTGTTGATGATTATTTCAGGTTTACATGGGTATTGTTTTGAAGCTCTAAAAGTAACACATTTGATGAATTCAAAACGTTTATCCTCAAAATTAAAAACAAACTGGGACAAAAACTTGTTTCCATTAAAACTGACCATGGGACAGAGTTTGACAATGCTTATGTCATTGATTACTACAGGGAACATGGTGTACATCATAATTTCTCATCTTCAAGGACTCCGCAGCAAAATGAGATGGTTCAAAGAAAGAACCGATCCCTTGAGAAGATGGCCAGGGATATGTTGATAGATTGTGAACTACCTAGGAATTTTTAGATTGATGCAATCAACACTGCTGCATACATATTAAATATAGCTTTGATTAGACCAATTTTGAAAACGACACCCTATGAACTGTTATGTGGTAGAAAGCCTTGCATAGCATATCTTAGAAAATTTGATTGCAAATGTTATGTGCTTAACATGACTTAGGAAAATTTGATGCAAGAATGATCAGGCATTGTTCATTGGTTATTCTTTACATAAAAAGGCTTACAAACATTATAACACAAGAACCTTGCTAGTAGAAGAAAGTATGCATGCTATATTTGATGAAACTGATGATTTGCCTAATGGTGTGTAGGATAAAGATTTCGAGATAGGTTTGTCAAGGGAATATCAAGAAAACTCTCAAGAAAACGCTGAGGTTGAGACATGAGAACAAGCAAAAGATGAGACACAAACAAGGAAGAAAGATGGTAGAAACTAGGCACCTGTCACTGAATCACAAAGACAGTCCAATACAAGGGGAACTGAAAATGTCCAACGGGATCAGTCCCAACATACTTAGGAAGAATTTCAAAGGAAGTGGAAACAAAAGAGTTCACATCCTCCAAATCAAATCATTGGATCACGACACATTGGAGTACCGACAAGATCAGCATCATCACAGAGCCATCACAATATTTGCACTTATTCTACTTTTGTTTTTACTATTGAACTTAATGGAATTAGGTAGGTTATAGGCAATTAGGCCCTTAGTTTCCTTTGCTGCTCATATGAATTTCAAACTTTACCAAATGAACGTTAAGAGTGCATTTCTTAATGGTTACCTTAAGGAAGAAGTCTATGTAGAGGAACGCCTTGACTTTGAAGATTTAACATTCCCTGATTATGTAAGTCCCTGTATGGTTTGAAACAAGCTCCACGAGTTTGGTATGAGAGGCTATCTTATTTTCTGATTTTTCATGGGTATAAAATGAAAAGGTTGACAAAATCTTGTTTTTGAAATCTAATGATAAAAAAGATCTGTTAGTGGTACAAATTTATGTTGATGACATTGTATTTGATGCTACAAATCAGTCTTTGTACGAGGAATTTTTCAGGTTGATGACCAGTGAGTTCAAAATGAGTATGATGGGGGAATTAAATTCCTTCCTAGAACTGCAGATAAAATAGACTAGTACCGATACCATTATCCATCACTACAAGTATCTCACTAAGCTACTCAGAAAGTTTGGTATGGAGGATTCTAAGCCTTTTAATACAACTATACCATTACAAAATTCAATCTATTAGCGAAATTCGAATCCGTCGCTAATTCCGTTGCAAAACCTTGTTTGCGACGGACTTGCGACAGGAACAAAGTTATCGCTAATAGTCCAGTCGCAAATGGATTAATTAGCGACGAAAAATGGTTCGGTCGCAAACTTTCTGGAAATATGGTTAACGACGGATTGCTTGGTCTGTCGTAAATTTGCGACGAACACTGGTGCAATCCGTCGCAAAACTCTTATTTTCTGGAATGTGAAATCTACGACGGATGTTGTCGCTAATTAGCGATAGAAACCTCATTTCGGTCACAAAACTGGAATGCTGGAGACAAATTTTATGCTGAAAATTGAGCTTGTCCGCTATAAACATACAACCAAACACCCAAAATGTATATTTTGTGTCCATATCAGCATCCAATATGAAGAAAGATCTAACAACGACGTTTACATCGCATTTAAATAGGTTACATATCACTATTGTCCAAATAACAAAAAAAATCTAACATATAATATTCCAACAACAAAACCTAAAATGCAGTGGTCTATTCGGCGGCGCCGGGGGGAGACGGTGGATCCCAAAGATGTTGAGGAGGCCGATCAAGTGGGTTGTTACCGTACTGATATTGCTGCGAGAGCCGCTAGACCAACTGCGTTAACTCATCAATGTGTGCTGTCTACACCACATTGCTCTTCTTCAACTCAGCGAATTCACGTGGATCGACTGAGGAAGACCCCTTTCTACCCGAGGACAGTGTGTCCTTCGGGTAGTACATGGAGCTGGTTGACCCAAGACCATAGATGCGCTCTTTCTTGCAGCCAGCCACTAGAAGGTACGTCTGGCTCTGCACGTCTTTGATCTCGTCCTCGGTCGGCTTTGTACCTGGCTGCGTCTCTGTAAATAATCGATCAATGATCTCCTTCTCTAGTGCAGAGTATTGAGCCTAAAAAAATATTGATTCAATTAGATATTCATAAGAAAAAAAAAGGAAATAGACGGAAGCTGCAACTGATTTTGCAAAACAGTAACTTACCGTTGTCTCCTTCACTCTATCATCACACCACACGACCTTGCCAGGCTCTCCGCCCCTCTTCGTGTGTGTCTTCTCGAAAACCTCAATTTTCTTCGATTTTCAATTCAACTCCTTTTCCTATAAACAAATATAATCAATAAGATACCACGGAGTGAATATTCATTCCAATCGGAAATAAAACTAAAGAAATAAATTTAAACACAATTGATTTTGTGTAGTTAAACAAGTTACTTACCATCTTCGAGACGACACTGACCGTAGAGACCGATCCCTGCGAATGCTTCGCCTCTGCTTTGTTCCTATTCTCTTGAGCACGCTGAGATCGGTCTTGAAACTATTGCGACTTCCGCAACACCTTAAGAGCCTGATCTGTCTCGTCATCATACCAGAGGACCTTCTTCCCCCTGAGTACAGCTCGCTTCAATTTGTATAGACTGTCACGAACTCGATCGATCATATTTGCCCTCCACATGGCCATGACGAGATCAATGTGCTCTTTCTTCCACCGGTACAACTCCTACAACTCCATAGAACAAATTAATAAACGATTATGGTTAATGATGACAATTAGAACTATATAAAAACTAATTAAATAGATTTCTATAATTTTATATCTTACCCTAAAGTATCCCCACATCTTATCCCTCGTCCATTTAGGGATGTCGATCCAGCATGTCCGCTCTTGAACGACTCCGTGACATGGGATACCACGAACTGATCATGAAACCTAAACAATCACAAAGAACACACCCTCATCATTTATTTGAGAGAAATTGAATTTTAAACTAAACATAGGAATATTATTAAACGTTGAATGAAAAAAAAAATATACCAAACACCGCCATCGGGTCCAATGTAAGCCCTAGACGATATCCACCTGCATACATATCATCAGTCCCTGCTGCTGATGCGGATGATGAGCTAAAAGGAGAAAGCACTAGTGGTGAAGCAGCTAATGGAGGAATCGGTGATGGCGACGCCGAATCAACCCCTCCTCTAGGAATAGGCTCCTGTATGGTGATGGTCTCTCTATCATGAGGGACTCGTCGATAGGTAGGCATAGGCATCTCCTCATCCATATACACATCCTCTATCTCCTCCTCGAGTCCAATCTCGTGAAAATCACCCCTTTCTCTCCCATGGCATCATCTGATAGGGGGATGAATCATCAGTCTCTTACCTATATTTGTTTTTTAAGAATATTTATTGAGCGTCTTAAGAAAATCGCATATATTTGACATATATTTGACATCTACAAGATGAGCGAAAAATCAAAGAAAGGAAATAGAACTTATGAAATTTACCTGCAGCCCGCTGTGAATGATCCGTATCGCCCCTACCCCTCCCAGAATCTCGTCATGACATCTACAAGACAAAAATAAAACAGATAGCAACTTATAATCAATTCCGTCGTGAACATAAAATGAAAGACTTATATAGAAAGGATAGGGATTGTCAAATGTATTGATTGTTACTATATATCTAAAAGTTATATGTGTAGATCTGTACTCTAATCATTTTCATTGTCATCGTCTCAGGGGCGAAATATAAAAAAAATTTTGACGTTTGTAGCATACATGGTGTTCAAATACCCTTCGACAAGCCGTTCATACATTCAGGATCTATCATAAAATCATGATAAATCCGATCCCATCTTTCTGTCCATTAAAACATAATCAATGTCAAATACATTAATTAAAATTCGCTACATGTACTAATACATGTCAAATCTAAACTTTATTTAGCGATAGCGCATGTTATTTCCATCGCAAATTAGCGACGGCGATTATTCTTTCTGTCGCAAATGTAGTGTTTTTTTTTCTTTTTGGCCAAAAAAAGCTTTAAAAAAAAAAAAAACACTTTAAGACTAATTTAGGTCATAACACTCACTCAAAGACTAAATTTTTTAGGTCATTAGCAAAACCAAAATATCATTTTATGTTGTTAGTACATAAGTTGTTCAAATGTACTTAAACACCGTCGTAATTTTTTTAAGATTGGGGAGATTTGATATTACAGCACAAACAAAAACAATATATAGCTTCATAAGTTCAACGAAATCACCCCAATCATCATATCAACCACCCCGGATTGAAACAAACTCATGACCCCTACAAATCAACTTCAATCATCAAATCAACCATCCCGGACCAAGACATACTCTCGATCCCTACAAATTAACTTCAATTATCAAACTTACCTTTAACAATTAATCATAATCAACAATCCAAAAAATCAAATTTCAATATCAAATCATTCCCGACATGACAACAATGGAATTTTAGAGTTTAGAATTTATTGTATGCAAGTGACGATGGGTGGCGACGGATAACGATGGGCGGTACGATGGTGGTGGTGAGGTCTGGCTCCGATGGGGGACTCCCTTGTGGTGTTGGCCGACTTCGAGGTGGCTGCACTCACTGGTGGTGATGGTTGGCCGACGAGGTGGTGGTAAGAGGTGGGGAAGAGGGAAGGTGGTGGAGGTGGTGCGAGGAGGGGAAGGGCGGTGGGACGGCGAGGCTATGGCGGTGGGACGACGGGGCTGTGGTCGGAGGTTTGAAACGACAGTGGGACGGAGGTCGGAGGTTTGGCGGTGTGTGTGCGGTGTGCGAGGTAGGAAGGGGGAAGGTGGCGGAGGTGGTGCGATGGCGGTGGCGAGGCTGTGGCGGTGGGACGACGGCAATGTTGGTGGCAGGAAGGTGGCGACGATGTGTGGGGGAAATGGATCTGATGCGTATTTAGGTTATGAGGTTTGCGACGCAATGTTTATTTTCTGTCACTAATTAGCGACAAACCAAAAATATGTCGTCGCAAGTACAGTAGTTTTTTGTAGTGTACCTACTGCTAGTAAGCTAGATGAAGATCCAAAAGGTAAATGTCTGGAATAAAATCTATACAGAGGTATGATAGGCTCCCTTCTTTATTTAACCTCAAGTAGACCAGATATCATATTTGTTGTGTGTCTTTGCGCAAGATTCCATGCTAACCCTAAAGAGTCTCACTTGAAAACAGTAAAAAGGATATTCAGATATTTGAATGATGCACAAAAGATTGAACTATGATATCATGTTGGAACCAGTCTCATGCTTGTTAGTTATTCAGACGTAGATTTTGCAGGTTATCTTGTAGATAGGAAAAGCACTTATGGTATGTGTCTTCTACTTGGTCCTTGCTTCATTTTCTGGAATTCTATGAAACAGAATTCCGCTGCATTATCCACGGTTGAGGATGAATACGTAGCTGCAGGTCTTTGTTGTACTCAGATCCTATGGATAAAATAACAATTTAAGGACTTTGGACTTGATTTAGGATGTGTGTCAATCCTATGTGATAATTCTAGTGCAATCTGTGTAACCAAGAATCCAGTACAACACTTAAGAACTAAGCATATAGATACGCGTCATCACTTCTTGAGAGATCATTATGAGAAAGGTAATGTAAAGCTTTAGGACATTGAGACCGAGAAGAAATTGGCATACATATTCATAAAACCACTACGCAGAGAGAGATTTGAAAAATTGAGACAAGACTTAGGCATGATCAAGTTTAACTAAGCTAGTCATTATCCCCAGTTCCCTTGAGTAGGCTTAATTCTCTTTGTGAAACTAACTTCATGTGTATATTGCAGGGATTCGAGGAAGCTTGAACATTAGGGAACGGATACATGATGATACATAAGCGGATTATATCATGGTTAAAGTGCATTATGTTTGGTGTTATTTTGACTAAATATAATTGTTAAGATTCTTGATGTTTGAAATTAAAATATCTATCATTAATTATACACCATAAAATCTTATCAACTTCCTTGCCATAAATATCATGATATGGTGCCGTTTCAATAACCGTATCAGTTGCCCTATCCATGAAGTTGATATATTCTTTGGAAAAACCATTTTGTATTCCATAACTGCATGCCACATTAACCTCCACATCATCCTATCCATAACTTCCCTCATCATCACCAAGAACCATTCCCAACTTTCACTCCACAAACCCTCATCCACAATCCCCACATAAAACTTCCACTATGCCTCGAAGAAGTTCCAGACTGCAATCACAAATTCGATCAAAGGTGTCAAGAAACACAAGCCAAAATCCAATTGTCCTAGATGAGTAAGTGCTCAATCCTGTTCCTCTTAGTGAGTACCCACCTAAGCCACAACCGAAACCCAAATGCAAACCACAAAGGAAGCCCAGACAGCCCAAGATGAAGAAAGGAGAGAGTTTGAACGTTGATGAATAGGTTGAGACATAGGAAGGAAACAATGAGCTAGTCCCGACAGAGACAGAGACAGTACCGCCACCACCATCCACATATCAAAACACTACAATGCCAAGTCATGGTATATCTTCAAAAGGAACGATTCCCCGCTGGCACTTATAGCAAATGGAAGTCGAAGAAGTAAGAACCATTCAAGATCATCCTAAAGATAAATGACAATGCGTACGAAGTCGACCTTCCAGAGCATATCACGATTTCCAGAAGTTTCAATGTACCTGATCACTATCCCTACTTTCCACCCACGGTGCTGCCTTATCCTGAAGACAACTCGAGGACAAGCTCTTTTCAAGTGGGGGAGAAGAATGAAGAGGGGACATGAATCTAGCCAATAACATGTTTGAGTTAGCTCTTGATTAAGGGACATGAACCTAATTAGTAAATAAAGGGGAATCTCTCTTAATTAATTTGGTGATATGAATCTAGATAATAAGTGAAGGGGGTATATACCTTCTTAGAAGTTATGACTTTTGTGAAGGGGTGTGATAAGTAGTATAAATAGAACCCATTGTATCTTGTTTTTCATCATCAAATCATCCAAGAAATAAACAATTACAAGCTATATAAGCTTTGGTGTTTTATCTCAAGTTAGCGGATTCCAACTTGTCTCGTAGATTCGAGGAAAACCAGTGTCCGTCAGAGTGATATCTAACACCCTTCACTAGCTAGTGCAATAACTAGCGCCCTACGCTCAACGTCCTGCGTCAACAAGACAAAAACAATGCGTACAGTGATAGTTTTACACAGGCTAGATTGATCTCAGGTCGATTTCAGGAGCGTTGGAAGTTATCTTTGGATACTTCCTGATGAAAATCGATGGTTGAGATTATTTCAACATACAAAAGGGACAAAAGTTAGTGAAAAAGCCTTGTCTATAAAAAAGAGGATGGTAGTAGAGATTCAATAGTTGATTTTAATTGAGAAACCATTCAAATGTTGACTATGTTGTGTTAAAAGAGAACTCAAGGTAGTTGAACAAGTGCCGCATCAAAAGGTTCTCAGAGGCTCACAAACACTTGAAGAAGATGTTCTGACTGGAGGTGTAAGGACCCAAAAAATTGGTTTCCTATATATACAAACTCTCTTCTCCTTGAAAATTTGTTACAAACACAAAACAAAACAGTCCTTGCCATGTAAGATTAGAGTTAAGCAAGAGAGGAGAAGAACGAGAAGTTTAAGGAGAAGCTAGGTGGTAAGACGAGTACGACGAGGATCCTTCACCGTTATTAAGAGAAGGTGATCATCTTGATTAGAAATTTTGTGAAACATTATACACTCTTTGATAAATTATGATATTAATATATGTTAAATTTTCACATGTCAAGCTTTTAATGAAGTTAATAAATCATTATTTGGAGTTGAAAATTTTCAGATATAAATCAAAAGGTGAGAATATGTCAATCTGTAAAAAACTGATTACAGGGATGACTTTGTGGTTTGATATAGAATTATATAGTAGGATTTATAAGACAAGCCTTATTTCATTGGAAAGGTATGGCGGTCTAATTTTTAGAACAATTTGTAAATAATTATTTGGAGTTGTATGGAGAAAGTTATGAGTAAATTAGTGAAGTAATGTCAAACCATCTAAAAATATAAACTTGAACTAATTAACTGCTATTATTGATAAGGTTTTATCATAAAATAATTCACTGGAAATATTATGAAGTCTAGTTTATGTAAAATTTTTCAGAATAATTTTTGGTGTTGTATACAAGAAGTTATAGATTTAAATACGTCCAAAGGTCATGATAGAGAGAATCCGGGACACCCGTTTCAGAGACCGGAATGTCCGTCCCAGAGGTCGGGATGCCATTTCAGAACCTTCTTTACCAAGAATAATCATTTTGACCCTAAAACAATTCCAAATATTCACAAATACTTCTAATGATATTCAATATATAAAATCATCACCATGGACAATTAAAATAAGTATCAAAGGCTTGTACAAAGCTCAACATCATCTCATAATATTAATATGATGGGTTTTCATAAAGTAGAAACAAATATGTTTAACTCCGTAACGCAGACAAACATTCACAAGGAAATATATTATATGTGAATCATAATATGTATAGGAGATGGAAACGCTGCTTGTTGACACATAAAGAAAAAGTCAAGCGCATGTAAGTGGAAAACAGTATAAGAAGGTAATGTTTAGATTTATTGTGAGTGACGATGCGTATTATTATACCGTGAGTATAATAATATGCATTTGGAATCTTTAGATGTAGTCACTAAATGTGGCTGACGTAAAATACTGATTGCAACTGTTGTCTGCCATGATAAGATGATGTGTGTGTTTGTGTTATGTCTTGATTACTGGTATAAAGAGGATAAGTGAGTAAAAGAAGTATAAATACATAATTGATGAGATAACTTCGTGGTATAAAATATAAAGAGCGTTGTGTCTGTCGTAAGTGTTATACAGTGACTAGATGGTATCATTCTTTCATCGACCCTGTGAGGTTATTTTGGTATGAGGGAAATTCACTGCAAGAGACCCTGGGCTTCAGTTTGGCTGATCCCCTTTCGCGGATGTCCCTTTTGCTAAAGCTAAATAAAGTTTAATAAGTTCAAATTAAATAAGTCTCGCCAAGGGCACAATTATAACACTGAGGGTATCTATTGTCTTTCTTCACTGTGTTTTTGAGATGATAATTGTGAATACCGGATTGACATGATAGTTCCAGAGTGCTGGAACGAATGACCTAAGTGGTCATTTTCTTTTCTTTTTTTTTTTTTCTTATCTTCTTCTCTCGTGTAATCCCTGGTAAGGGGACCGACACATTATTAAGCTCATATAGCTCACGGTTACTATTTTTCTATGTTTTTTTCTTCTCTCTGTTTTCAGGTGCCAGAGACGACGGACAGGTGTGATATAGGTTATGATGCTAATATGCATCTACTGTATTGTAATTATAGACTAAGTAAAATATGTAATAAATAAGGAGTTTTCGCTGTATTAGATAACATTATTGGTTTATGTCTAAGTGCATTTTATTTATTTCTGTATCTAAACCGGTTCAGTAATTTTTGCCAAGCTAGGGTGTTGGGACTCGGCGGCAGTGACGTCATTTGTATTATTATGTATTACCATGTTATGAAAAATTAGGACGTTACAAGAGGCTAACTGATTTGGTGTAGAAATCAGGAAAACTCTAGGGAATCACTTCAAGGGAGGTGCCCATTGCATGGACTACACTACTTGTGTACTCTGTAAGAAGGTTAAGGGTCAAACAAAAACTCCAAACATAGTGAAATACCTCTTGGTTGGTCACACTGATCTCTAAGAGAAGATTGGACGTATGCTTTACAGTTCAATTGGATTCTACTGTCAGAACTATTATAAATCATATGTGCCTTAATATTTCTTACTTGATCATTGATATTACTTGCTCTTGACATAGATAACTAAAATAGAATAACAAGAATCATTGTCACACAGGAAGGTTAGACAATTAACAACTCACAATAAACCTGTCACTCTACTGAGTCAGCAGAGTATATGTACTGCTTATAGTAGAGTGAAGAAAATAGGCTCAATAAGATCTAAACGAATTTGATCAACCTATAGCAAAGAACAAAGTGGGATGAAACAAGGACGAAACAGGATGAGGCACAGGTTCATCTCCAAGTCCAACACGCCCGGGCGCAGCTCAAACCCCCGACTTGGGCGTAACCCCTTTGGATGAACTTTTCACATTCAGGAATTTATTGAAGCGCCCGGACGCAGGCCACATCCACGCCCAGGTGTGGTTCACCATTGCCAGCCAACTGCTTAAGTTATCACACCAAAGCTCCCGAGCGTGGAACACTTGATGCCCTGGCAGGTGCTTCAAGATCCCCACGTCCTTAAATGCTTATAAATACTCCTTTTTAACCCCAAATGAGATTCATTATCCATCATACATTGCAATCAACAAAAATCTAGGGTTTTTTGTTGCTCTCTAGAGAGATGGTGGTCACAATTCATCGGTGAACGAAGCAACATCGAGGATTTTCATCGTATCGATATGGATACCGTCTCGTGATACATTTAGCGTTCTTCACTTGTTTTTATTAGCGTTTGTACTATAATGATTTCCTTGTATATTATGTATTTGTTGTATTATCTTAGTACTCGAATCATGAGCTTGACCTTGCGTTAGGGTTGTGATGTAGTCGGATGTTTGTATTGATGTCACATTCATGTTGTTAATCTAGTTTCGATTGTTTTATGATTATGGTTTATGGTTGTGCTTAATGCTTTGAAAAATTGATCACTTGTTGCATGACCCATGATATGATCTGATTCCGAGAGGATAGTTTCATATCGAGAACTCGACCACATACCCACATATTGAACGTGAGATCGAGAGATTACTTGCGTGACATGTGAGATGTATTAGGAGCCCCCGAATTTCACGCTTACCGTAACGCGACGGCCTCTCCCGAGAAATGTTAAAGGCGGCATTTAGTTTGACGCAGGCTAGGAATCAAGAGAGTGTTAGGGATCCATCTATAATTGCAACTCATGATTAGCTAGTAAAACAACATAGTGGCTAGATACAATCGAAAGACGAAGTCGCAACCCTACCTTTTCCCGTATCTAGAATCCCGATCCTTGACATTTATGTGCGTTTGATTTTGATTAGTTTCGCTTAGTTAGTTACATCGTTAATTTTACATAACATCCATAATGTTTTGATTGTTTAACCCAAGGAATAATATTCATACTTCGATCGCTAGACCTAGGTTTTCGAGGGATGATAACTCCCATACTCACTTATTACTTGCTAACGAAACGTACACTTGTGTTTAACGTGATATACAAAGTCGGAAACACTGAGATAATCTGATTTGCATATGAGTTGGGTGATCTTTTTGAATGATGCCAAAAGGGGAAAAGGGGGTGATGGTCTGGAGTAGTTACTTGATGATTCCTAACATGCTGGTCTTTTATTTTTTGATCTGTTTGTATGAGTGTCTCGTGAAATTTATCTTAACCTTGATGCTTTGAAATTCTCTTGTGTGTTCGTGTTTTACTAACCTTTTGCAATATTCAGAACTGGTACCAAGGAAAGGAGATGATAGGACTGGTACCAGCCAATAGCTAAGGAACAAAGCCATGGCATATGACCTGTTGTTATGATTTCTGAGTTCTAATTTGCTCTAAGTTTCATTGATGGTTCTTAGACTTAGTTAGTCACATCTTTTAGACCATCAATAGTTTGTCATCATCAAAAAGGGAGAAATTGTTGACATTCATGTCTATACTGGGAAATCATTGGATATTCATATGTACTTTGCCTATCCTTAGTTTTAATGATAACAAACTTCATTTCCCACAAGGTGCCATAATGTGTTTTATCTAAGTGTTACAAGTTGATGAATAGGTGCACTCACATACTGAAAGTCCCAGAAATAACCTAGAGGGGAGGGAGGGGGGGATGAATAGGTTATCTCAAAAATTTTATCAAGCAGCACAGCAAAGCTATTGGCTAGACTGTACTACCTGAGTCTGCTGCAGTTAGCGAAAGTTCTACAGTTGAGACTTTAGCTTTGCAAAGTTTGTCTCTTTGGACCTTTTGAGATTCAGCTAACAGTTTAGAAATAAAGAACAATGCAGAAATATAGAAGACACAGGATTTATACTGGTTCAGACACCTGCTATCAACAAATAACAAGAGCTTAGTCCAGTCTTTCCTTGGTGACCAGCGTAGCCAAGCCAAGAGGAGGTCCACTATCTATTTGTTTGTGGCTTACAAGAGAAACCTCTTTACAACAAGACTCTTCTTGCTAAAGGATGAAGAACCTATATCTTGCAGTGCTCTGCTGTAGTTGTTGTTCTTCACTTGTAGACAAGTGAACCTTCTTCAGAGATCCTGAATCTTCAATTCAGATCGTGCACAGCGAGTCTCCAAGGCTTTTTCTTTCTTTTCTCAAACTCGTCCAACCTATTCTCCTGTGTACTGTGTCTTCCCTTTTATAGGCATAGGGAACCAGAACCCGTGACTGTACGATCTGATAGTGACAGCTTTATCCTCTATTGCAGTAGACTGATCTAGCTTCACCTTTTCTGATCCTGTACACATCACCATTGCCTTAGCTTCTCATTTTTAATCCCTTCCTTGTTCCTTTCCATTCCAGCATAACTTATACTGCACCAAAACTCATGCACTCCTTTGCTGCACAGCCTCTACTATAGTCTTTGTCGCCAACCTCTGCTGCCAGCCTCTACTGCACCCTCGGCTACATGTGCTCTGTTGCACAGTCTTCATATCCAGCCTTTCTGCAACTTCACTTGCACCAAGTATTGCAGCCAGCCTGCTACAACTTAGCTCCCACTCAATAGCTTCCAGACCTCATCTGCTCAGCCTTTTGGTGTAGCCTCGTCTGCACCCAGCGCTGCACTCAGTGTTCTGTAATTCAGCTTTCATACTTGCACTGCGATATGGCTCACTTCACTTTGCTGCTGGAACTGATCTTGAACATCGAAATGGTCCTAGATTATGAGAACTCTGAGACACTTTTGCTGCCGTATGTATCTGATCTTTGGCATGTAATTTTGGAGCCCCCTGTAGTCTGCATAGCCCTCGTCTGCATGCCTTTACTGCACGACCTCTGGCCCTATTCTGCAACTACCTAGCTAACTCTATTACATACATAATTTCTTCTCAAGTTTTATTCATCAATTTCTATACAAATGGAGGGATTGCACATTCCTATCACTGTAATAACCCAAAAATTTATCGAATTTAAAAATATATTTTGGGTTAAAAATATACGTACGAAGCGTCTGTAATGAACGTTTAAATAAAATTTATGAACGATGAACGTTACATCCTTAAAGTTATTATACATTTGAGACACAGGTTTGAGCCTAAAAATTTGAGATCATTGAATGAAATGTTATTATAAAATATTTGGGATAATTAAATCGACAGCGATTAATTATCGGGAGACGTTATGATCGCATGTTAATTTTTAACGAACGAATTAACGTTATAATATTATAACGTAACGGTTTTTATAGTCTCAGAAAGTTATATCGTTAAAAGGATTACGATATTAATGTTTTTGATACGATTAAATCGATACGAATTAATTAAAGGAGAATTATTATTACGAAACTGAGGCAAAAATAGACTGACGAAAATATAATAAGGATCAAATCTTTTGAATAATGTTTCCCTCCACTTTTCATTTTTATTTCTCCTTACTCTCCCGTCACTGCGCACCATGCTTCCACTCGCACAACCCGACATCCGCCTCCACCAACTCCACCATGCGCTCCACCAAGCCACCAACCGCACTACAACCGTCTCCAAAAGCCGGGAAGGCCACGCTGCAAGGGGAGGAAACAAGACACAGCCGTGCCATCGTGATTCTTCGCGCGCGTCTTGTTCAAACCGGAACCGATGCATGCCACCGGCAGCCAAGGAACAATTTACTCCGGCAACCTCGTCATGGTCATGTCGTGTGAGGAAGACAACGCCAAGCAAGCTGCTGGTCATCGGATCATCAACGACGAAAGAAGACAGCAGCCATGAAATGATGAAGAACAACCTGCCAACGCGTCGGTTCCTTCTTGCTTGTCTCGCCATTTCCCATCTAGTTGCTCGTAGCTCCTCCACATGCTCGTTGTCGTGAAGGAATGAGGACAAACTCTCGAGCCCTTGACCAGCCGCGGTGAAGGATCAAGCAAGCCGCGTGTTTCTTGTTCACTGCGTCTTCTTCCTGTTCGTTTCACCATCTTCACGTAGCCACCACCTGGAACAACGCTGCCACCTTCCCGATGTTTAGCAAGGATGGTTTGATAAGCTAGAATGTTGCAGAGACGACTAGCTTGGCCATGCGCAGGGATTTATACAAAAACCGAGAAAACCATGATTTAGTAGCTTTCCGGAAAAACCAGAGATTCCGGCGACGTTTTTCGACTACCAATACGTCGAGAGGGGTGGTGACAGGTAGATGATGAAGGGGGTGAGGCTCCGGTGCCTTTGGTTTCGAGATTTGGACGTAAACGAACGTTAAAACGCCTTAACTAGCTTTTCCGACCAACTTCCGGCCATGTTCCGGCCAAAGTCCAGTGGGCAGCGGTGAGAACGTGTGGCAGAGGGAGAGGATGTGTTTTGATGACCTTGGGTGCAATGGGAGTCGAAGGTGCTACGTAAACGAACCTTAAAACGGCTTAACGAAGCGTTTCCGGCGACATTCCGGCCACATTCTAGCCACCGACGGTGACGGCAGCGGGGATAGGGACACGATGGTGAAGAAGGCAGGGCAGCGGGATGATGACCTCGGGTGTCAAAGGTCCTAAGATTTCTAAGGGATTCTTTAACCCTTGGTAAAACTAGGGTTAAACACGTTTCAAAGGTAACCTAACCCCTCTCGATCCAAATCATGCATATTATTTCATCAATATGATGTGTTATGATGATTATGA
>JAOVYX010022879.1:0-14121 GCA_035668315.1 Drosera spatulata
TAGAGTTCAAATATATATTTATTTTTAATATTTGATATATATATTAAAAATTATAAACGATTTTAAATATTATAAAAGAAAGGACAAATTAAGAAATTAAAAAAAAATGTAAACCAGACCCATGGAAGGATGAGTTGGGGGGTGATTAGCAGCGCCCGTCACAGAGGAGAGGCAGGAGCGGTGGGGAATGAAAGAGGGAGGGGTAGTTTGGTCGGAAGAGGGTGGTGCGTACAGTGTAGGGGTCAAACACAATTTTCATAAATTATACAATATTATTAAAATAAATATTTTAACTAGATTACAATGTTTCATTAAAAATAATTTTTAAAATTTAAAAAATTCAAAATATCTTTATTTTATATCACATCATTATCTTTATCATTAATTTTTTTTTTATCCACTTTCATTTTTCTTTTCGTATACATAAGGATAAAATGATAAAAATATATCAAATCAATAAATTTTTTAATTATCATATTAAATCAATCATTTTTAATATATTTCGTGCGGAGGAAGTACCACAGTGTTTATTTGTTTGGGTTTAAAAATCGTGGCTACGTGGTCGAATTAAGTGTACAGATAACCTTTGTGATTGAAACAATAAATGATGAAACGTTGAGATTTTTTTATATTTAAAATCAATTAACAATTCGCACCAAGAGATTTTGTAAACACATTGTAATGTTTCTGAAGGCACTAGTCATATTTACTACTCTTTACATAATTGTTTGATCGTGTGTACATGTTAAGGTAAAGTTTGACCGAGTTACAAAACGATCAACGACCATATAATTGTTTTTTGTGATTTCTTTTTACATAGCTTTCGTCTCAAAAATTTTACAACGATATATATTTTGAGATCTAATTTAATACGATCAAACATCATTTTTGTAAAATTATTGTGAAATACTAATTAAAGATTAAATTTTGAACTTTAATTCTGAAGCAGTTTAAGATTTTTCTAATATCGTTAAAGATACAAACGGAACACCTCAAAGTACGTGCCGTTGTAAAAATTATGAGATGGTGGGAGTAATGCTAATGATTTTTTATGCTATATGTAAGTTCGAAAAAAGGACTAAAGTATTTTTAGTTAAGATAAAAAAAAACACTCATAAAGTCTCGATAATCGACATCGTTTATTGCTAAATTTGTTCATGGTTAATGTCATTCATTTATGTACATTGTGTTTGTCAAATTTGAGACTTATTGATAACACATATGTTCGAAAATGATATACTCCTCCATCCCAAGATTTTTGTAACAGCACATAATTCGAGGTTGAGTTTATGATAATCGAACATCAATTTTTACTATTTGTTAAGAAACACTAGTAATAAATTAACATAATATGTTGTGAATTTTTATCCTATGTCAAAAAAATAATTTTCTGACATCGTTAAAAATAAGAACGATACGTCTCAAATTATGTATCATTAAACTTTTTATCAATCATTTTATTGCTTATCATCAATAAAAATGTGGAACCAATAAAATGATTAAAACGAAACTATTTGATTTGAAGTCCAGACATAGCATCATAATCTCTCATAATCTCTCCATGCTATGATCGAGAGTATTTTTTGCAAAGAAATTTTAGTTTTTGATTTTATAACTATTCAATCTTGTTTAATCTAAACCATTGTAATCGCCTTGCCCCCATCACCACGTGAGATCATCGAAAACTCACCAGCACTAGGAGATCTTTTAGGGTGTGTCTGATTTGAAGATAGAATTAGGAGGTATTATTAATCAAAGATTATTTGTTTCAGAAGTTTTGTGTGGGATAAATACTGATTGCTCCTCTTCCCACTAATTGGCCCCATATAAAATATTAACTTAATCAAAGAAAAAAATATATTTAATTCCATAGATCTTGGAATTTTTGTATTTTGTTCTTTTCTTAAACACACGTCTTTTTTTCTCTGTGAGAGTTTTTTTTGTCAAAATAATGCAAATTTTTAAAATTTAAAAAATTTAATATCTATTTTTAAAATTAAAAAAAATATATAAAAATTCTAAAATTAAATATATTTTTACGTTAATCAAAAGGAACTATTTTTACTCCATTTAAAACTCTCAAAATATTCAGACAAACGTTAGATGAACAATTAAATAAAACTATTCCTTCATTTAATCCCCGGACCAAACACACCCTCGTAATCTCATCTTCTCCCCAAAAGGGCTTAAACCCTAACAATTCTCCCCAATTCAATTCCCAAATCCCCCTCTCCTCAAATCCAGAAGCCTCTCCTACCATGGCACATTACCTCAAAAACATCACCACCGTATCCAGGCGTCTCCGAAACTTCCCGTTCTTCACCAAAGCTCCGATCTTTTTCACAAACCCAACTCGCATAAGCCCACGGAACTGCAGTGCAGCGTCCTGTTGGAACAATTGTGGATTTCTTGATTGGGGTGGGTTTGGTTACTCCACGAGCTCTGTTGAGGCAAATGGGTTAGCGGCGATGAGGTTAGATTGTGCTGGTATGGGTGTTGGGATGCTGAATTTTCTCGAAATTATGTGCTTGTTTTAGTTTGAGGGGATGAAGATAGATCGCACGGTGTGTTATTGACATTGGTATTCATTGCTCTTTGTTTTCGCGTAACTGTGTGGATTGCTTTTTTTTTTTTTTTTTTTATTGAAAATCACATGTTCTGTGGATGCGAAACGTAAGTTGATTGGAGAACTGAGTTACTGTAGGGTAGATCATTGATCCTGTATTAATGATTTGCTTCTGAGGCGATTGGTATAGAGTGATTAGGAGGCTTGAAAACTTACTGTGCTCTGGTGTGTGCAAGCATGGTTTTGCACTAAATTACAGACTCCTATGCATGGAGATTCAATTGTTGGATATGTAGGGATGATTCAATTGTTGGAGATGTAGGGATTCGGGAGAGAATTGAACACCCAAACTAGGCCTGAGTAGTGAGTAGTATACATATGTGATGTGAAAGGGGAGAGTTGAGGTGAAAAAAAAAAATGAATAAGTAAGTAAATACATATGTGATGTGGGTCACTTTTAACCCAAAATTCTAGGCAAGTAGGTTATGGGTTGTTTCACACACATATATACTACTCTCTTGATGTGGGTAACCCCTTGACTCACCATATACCACAACAGGATAAAGAAGCACTCCCTCTGTTCCATATTATAGGTCACATTTTCATATTCGGGTCGTCCCAAAATATAACCAACATATTATATTAGTAACCTTTTCACATAAAAAACATCAAAATAAACCATCATCTGTACCCATTATCTTCGCTCACAAGTGCAGTAAACTCCACTATCGCTTAGCAAATATTCTTTCTTCATCAAATCCCATAAAAATTCAACTTACACATAAATCCGCATGTCGGATCAAACGAGGGGCTATATTATGGGATAGAGGGAGTAGTTTATTGTACTTTGTCTAATATTTCAAGGTTAGAGGACGGTGGGGAAACTCATCAAGAATCCTTGAGATGGAAGAACGGGGGCGGCATATATCACAATTTGGCATCAATAGATCCATCAAGTTGGTGCTGTAGTCCATTCGAGGGCTGTTTTGGGTGCTGATGTTCATATTGGATCAGGATCCGTCATTGGACCAGGTGTTGCGATAGGTCAGTCCACCAAAGTAGGGTATGCTCTTCTCTTGACCAGACACTGTTTCTTTACAATTTAGCTGATGGAATAGTCTGGATTTTGTTTTCCATTTCTATGCAGACATCTAATTTTCTATGATTTTTGCTCCATAAATGTTATTATATCAAGCATTATAGACTTGACTAGATAATCTGAAGGCTGATCATGGAAACTTAGTGTTATTTTGTTCTGTAACAATGACGACCCAAGAAGAATGATTTGAGAATGGCAGCAGGAGCTCAAAATAATACCAAATGAACTTCTCCCGATGCTTGGGTCTTGTTGACACTTCGAATATGTCATTTCACACACTCAAGCCGTGGTCTTTGTCTGGCTGTCTTAATTCTTTGCCTTCATTTGTATTGCCTTCGGCATCTATTGCCATCACTGTTTATGTTTTGTCATCTTACTTTTGTTTCTTATGTGATTTTCTTTGATGGATTGCAACTCTTGTCCAGGTACAATGTTGCTCTGAATAATTGCACGCTTGGTGATTTCTGCATTATCCATAATGGTGTATGCGTTGGTCAGGATGGTAAATCTGTAACCTTGATCATCTTTAGTTGAATTGCAGGATACATGTTTCCAGGTTTTTTTTTTCTTTTGGGCAAAAAACAGAAATCTTTCTGATGGTATATACTCTTCTTGCAGGTTTTGGATTTTTTATTGACGAGGATGGGAAAATGTCGAAGAAGCCTCAGGTTTGTGGAATTCCCTTTCACTTTACACTGAAGGAAAAAGAATAGCATTCCTCGTATAATCAGATCAAAAGTACTGAATATACATTAGCTGCGTAATTGAAGTTCCTGCTATTTTTCAGAATATGCATGCAAAGATTGGAAACCATGTGGAGATTGGTGCAAATACATGTATTGATAGGGGAAGGTACGTTACATTTTCTCCTGGTCCTTTACACTAACGAAATGCAATTATTTTTTTGTGTTAAATTGAGACTTAGTTTTCGACTTAGTTTTGATGCAGCTGGAGAGATACAGTCATTGGAGATCATACCAAGATAGACAATCTAGTTCAGGTAGCTCTTTGTCTTCCTGCATTTGTGGTTTAGTATTTCTTACGAAGGTTATGATGTCGAGTTGCGGTGTTGTGCAGATAGCTCACAATGTTGTGATAGGAAAGAACTGTCTGTTATGTGGGCAAGTTGGCGTTGCTGGCTCTGCAACGTGAGCTCCATATATCATGCTAGTCTTGAATTCGCAATTTTTATGCTTCAGATAAACTTATGCGAATAACTTCATTGAAAGCATCAGAACATTTTCTTCTGTTCTCAGGGTTGGAGATTATGTTACATTAGGGGGAAGAGTAGCTGTTCGTGATCAGTCGGGTCGTGGGTAAGCACTTGTCTGATCCTGGTCTAACAGGTATTGTCGCGTTTTATTTCATTGTTTAGGGCATTAGGAAACATTCACTCTGTCGTTGGCTTTTGCCCGCAACAGGGGTAAGACTACATATATCCTTGTTCTTTTCAGACTTTGTCCTGGACGGGAATAGCTGGATTTGTTGTTGTTGTTTGTGTTAGAAGTGATGCAACTTCCCGAGGTGCTTGTTTACAACTTGCAGGTCCGCCTAGCAGCTAATAGTTGTGTTACAAAAGACATTGTCGAGCCCGGTGATTATGGTGGCTTCCCTGCTGTAAGTTCCGATTTTCTGGAAATATTGTTTATATAGTGTTTTCGTATGCATTTATTGGCTGCATCTCGTTACCCTCGTTGAACTAATATTATGAGCTTACCACTGGTTTCCTGATAACCGAAGTACTTCAAGTTCAAACATGGTTGCTTTGCAGGTTCCAATCAGGGAGTGGCGAAGACAAGTCGCCAAGCACCACATCTCTTCCAAGGAGGTGAAAATTCGCCCAGATCGTAAGCTATGATCTTTTGCCATGCTGTAATGTCCTATGATTCAGAAAGGCAAAGCCCGGACGTCATGAATCTTGGAAACTTCATATGTTATATTTTTGTCCTTGCCCGGTTATATGTCCTGGGAAGCAAAATCTACTATCCGAATATTCCCTACACTTGCATTCTTTGTTGGAGCCTTTCCCATCGACTACCTTGAATTGCAATGGAGGAATCCCTTGCTGATGCCCGAACACATTGCCCGGGTCAATCATGGTCTTTGCATGAACCAGCCTATATTCGTTTCCCAGGAAGTACTTCTTGCCCCACTCTCTAGCCTTCTCCACTGCATCACCACTGCAATTGCCATTGCAGTCAGGGTCCTTGGCGCCAAGATCCAGGTCCACGTAGTTCACATATGCAGCCCTTGGGTTTGCGGACACAAATGGCTCCATGAAAGAATACAATCTTCTCAGCCAATCTTCGCATCTCTTGCTATTTTCTTTCTCCTGTTCACTCCAGCTTACCATGTACTGGATGCTGAACAGGTTACCATGCCTATGTGGAAAAGCGATGGCATTCTCGCTTATTCGCTCCATCGCCCCTCCATAGGGGTTGAAGATCAGATTACCTTTTGGTTCCTCCCCGAGCATGTCGAGTATCGTCCTTATTGCATCCAATGGGATAGGAGACTTCACATAGTCTGACTTTGCCTTGAAATGGATCTTTTGCTGTGATTGTCGAGATCTAAGATCATTGGTGGTCACTCTTTCGCCTAGACCGGAGAAGTACACAATAGATTCAATCCAGCTCATTTCAAGGTAATCATATTCTCCCATTCCCAGCTCTGGAAACGCTTCATTGATTGTTGACAGTCCTTCATCTTTCGGACCCAAGTAGAGTCCCCTAAATGTCGCCAAAGCTCGCCGTTTGATTCCTTCTGTTTCTGCCCCGAGGGTAACAGAGATAAAGAGAGTCTTCCAAAAAGGATGCAACAAGCTGCCATTTGTGGACTAATTCTGATGTGTTGCCTTTTTCGCCATGTTTTGATACCGTGAAAGCTGTTACAGTTTCAGGGACCCTGATCAGCTTGATTTTCCAAGCATAAATCACTCCCCATATACCGCCTCCGCCGCCTCGGATAGCCCAGAAAACCTCTTCCCCCATGGCAGCGTGATCAAGGACCCACCCCTTGGCATCAACAAGGATGGGGTCCACCACATTGTCAGCCGCCAGTCCATGTTTCCTTGGCAAGGACCCAAACCCACCACCAGAAACCAAGCCCCCAACTCCTACACTAGGACACGACCCTCCTGGGGAACCATGCACCGAACTGTTCTCAGCAATAGAATAGTAGAGCTCACCTAGAGTCGCTCCACCCTCCACCCATGCTGTCTCAGATTATAAGTCCACTTTAACATTGTTAAGATTCATCATGTCGATGATCACATATGGAGCTCCATCGCTTGCAATGGTGGATAACCCCTCGTAGCTGTGACCACCACCCGGGACTCTAATCTCCAGCTTGGCCGCCTTGGAGCAGATAATCAAGCTGACGAGTTGGTCCTTGGTTTCTGGTAGGATGATGGTGAAGGGTTTAGGATGTCCATGACACGCAAAACGCAGGTTCTGTAGCGAGAAGTTGAGGATGTGATCATGGTCATGATGGTACTCCTTGTAGTGGCTGGTGGTGAGGGTGGTGAGGTTGGTGATGTTGCGGCGTGTCAAGTAACAAGAGTGCTTGATCATACTATCGTGACGAAGACATGAAGGACATTGTCGCAGAGAAGAGAACGATAATCAAGGAAATGAGTGATTGGCATTGTGTGTTCTTCGGTTGGTTCATGATGAAATTGTGGTCTTTTGACGAGGATTGTTTTGGGATGTGATGTGGGCGTTGCAATTTTGTAAGTGAATTGGCAAGAATTTGTTTGCGTATGTTCTGGGGTGGCAAGATGTGTAGGTCTGTTCTACAGGATCAGCTCAGTGTAAAAACTTTGATACTCATTAAAATTCAACACAGTTGCATAAATATCCATGTTCGATCAAACAACTATGACTTGAGGGTACTCTATGTATGATGGCCAGATGATGCTTGACCATCGTACACAGCACCAAAGTACAAATATAAATTACAAACACACTAAGATCCTACAAAATGATCCCAACGGATATCTGATCATCCATCATAAAATAATTTGTCCCACTCCTTTCGACTGACTCGAACTTCTAGTTGATCTTACCGCAAACCTTCCTGATTTTACCAGCCTTACCCATGAGGACTCTGATCCGACCCATCTTGATCATGGACACACCAAAATCCTTGAAGAACGATTTTGGGTTACCAGTTCCGTGATTAATAATGTGCTGTTTGGTTTCAGGGTCATCGAGGAGAGCTGCATCTGACTGAAAAAGACCTTGTCTATTGGACACGAGTAGGAAGTAGTGCTCGTCAAATGTTTTGAAGCTGCCAAGGCAGATGTACCAAAACGGTGCTCGACGGGTTTGGCAAGCATTTCTTCCTTAGATCCGCGATATAATTGGAGTCCAATGTAGGTTCGGCGTCGTTGTTGGTGCCTTTGCCAATCGTGTGACCACCTGTGGATAAATATATCTATCATGACAGGAAAGTGATCTGTTGTGTTATTCGCAGAACCTGTAGTCATTATCTTTCTTGAATGATGTGAAAACCTACTAAATTGCCACATAACGTAAAGAAGTACATATCCTGATAAGTCATCATGAAGCCGAGGCTTCTCTCGCTTTTGGTCTTGGTGTTCCTAATTGGAAATGTTATAGCGTTGACTGCTTGAGTGATTGCTCGGAACTATGAAACTCTGCACACCTGATAGCACTGCAAGATCCTTGACATTGAGTCCCTTCCCCTGAAAGTTCGCTTTGAGCTGTGTTATGTTAAAGAACGGCGGTGGCAAATTAGCCAAGGCCTCGTTGAGTCTCGAGACAGTCCCGTCCCTTCTTCCAGTTTCGACATTCCAAATTACTCCTCCAGTCTGCCAATTCGGGAAGATAACAGACTTGTCAGTACCATATGCGTTTGACAAATAAGAAACGATAAGCCATTTTGAACTGCTGGTTAAGCACTCGCTCACTTATGTGGTGCGTGACAGGAAACTGATAATAAATGCAATAGTTGTTTTCTTTTTCTTTTAATGTTTCATAATAATTATAATATTATCTTATTTGAAATTTTTTTTTTGAAAATATCAAAACATCCGGTAATATTTAACATCACATCAACTCACCATAATATCACTTATCATCTCATTCTTTTTTTTCTGTCCTTTCTCTCACAAATCTTCAAGACTATAAATGTCCTTACACAAAAAATTCAACACACATATAAAATTTTGTATCAAATAATTTATTACATTCATTCTGGGACGGAGGGAGCATCATTCTCTTGAGGATTCGTGTCGCTAATATATTGAGCATGCTTGTGTATGTTTGGATGTATTATTAATATTCAACTCTTCCAACTTTGTCGCACTTTATGTTTCCAAATACGTGTCTTTCGAGGATTCATATAATAAAAACTCTGATTGGATGATGTCATCATCTGATATACGGGGAAAAGTCCATCCTAGATCAAATTCTGCATAAATTTACCATTGAGAAGATCAATGATCACCTGTACCAGGACATCACCTGCGATCAAGGCGACAATATTCATGTATCTTTTTCATGTATTTGTTATATTCATGTATCTTTGTACGCTCATGCATCTAGCATTCATAGTATCTCATTAATTTGGTTTATGAACCATTTTGGTTATATACATTATATTAATGGTCATGTAATCTCTATAAAAGGGTTTATACTTGAGTTATTTTGACAAGACAAATAATATAATCAAATCTTTATTATAAATTCCTCAAATCTTCTTTTTAATTTATTAATTTATTAATTTTTTATTTTATAGTAAAGTTAAGAATGGGATGAAGAGTGTAACATTTAATTGGGACGAAGACAATATTATTTCTTTAATTCGGAGCCCAATACATAGTGAGGTGACCCATTATGGGCCGGAAACCAGGGAGAATGACCAAACAAACCATAAACACTGGATTCTATGTAAGAGTACCAATCTCCTAATGATCTTGACAAATTGACCTATGATTTTTGGGTTACTTTATAAATAAAAAAAAGAGGTCTCTTTTTTATAACAATTGATTGTTCCATAAGAACCAAAATTGGTATCGATAGATTGACAAGATGTATTGCATCTATGTTGAGACAATGGGGCACATAACGTTTGCGGATTGAAAAGCAATCCACTGAGCTCTGCTTTGGGTTTGTTCTCGGTTACAAACTTTTCTTACATTAATCACTCTCTGAAATGCTGTTGGTGGACTTTACGCTCGCCTTCAATAACAACAAATGTTGAAGAGTTCTTTTTGGACATTAGTAGTTATCACTATCAATTGACATTTATATGTAGCATTACATTCGGAATACATTGCACTTTGTGTTCTATAGTTTGGTAGAGGGGTACAATGATTCTTTATATAACAACAATGATAATTGATAATTGACGTTTCACGTTAATTGATGGAAAACGAAGTTTGATGTTCTCATAAGACGGGTCAAAGTTTGATCGTCTGACGAGAAAGGGTCAAAGTTTGATTTGATGGGAGCGATTGAAATTTCAATGAGGCGAAACAAACAACAAAAAGATATACAAGTATTGAAATGATGATAGGGATATTCATCATAGTTGTTAATCTTCACTATGTAATTTTAGCAATTTCATGTTTCTCGATGAGAAACAATGAAAATTTTTTACCATAACGATTAATCAAAATTTGCATCTACATGCATCTTTTTTCTCTAATCAAATGGGATGGAGGGGTTATTATTTACAGCGTGTAAAAGGGATTGAACTATAATCAAGTGAACTGGACCAGGGCACAGGCCCACTAAGGGACCGGGCTAAGGCTAATCGGTTAAGATTTCTGTACAGTTGGCTGAAACAATGTCCTACAAGATTTTAACACATACTGGAAATTCAGAGGATACAGCTGCATTTTCTGTATTCTTCATAAATAAATCTCCTCACTCTATTGTTTTAGAGGCATACCCAAAGCTCTGAAGATAATAAAAGAGAGTTACAAAATGAGTTTTGCAGAGTAAAACAAAAAACGAGAATAAGAATGTTTATAGGGATAAGTGAAGTTGTCGGGGTATTGTATTGAGATTTGTAGACAAGAGTACTTTGTCTCGATTGGAGAAATTTATGGGAGATGATGTGCTTTTAAGGTGTGCTTTATTTCATTCATTTTTTTTTCAGTAGTCATTGAACTTTTAATTAACACAATCAAGGACTTAGAGTAATGTTAGACTAATGCTTTAGTACAAAAAGAAACAACGGTTGGCATTACTAGTTATCTCGATGTATTATTGTCAACATGATCACCGCAGGGTGTCGTTCCAAAAAAGATCATGACTATTTTTTGAGTAATTTATGATGGCAAAAGTAGCTATTGAGTTACAACAATCAGAATATAGAGTTACAAATTTCATTTATGAATAACAATTTGTTCAAAGTAATTATATAAAATATATTGTGACTTAGTTTGATTTATACAATAAAGAATGGTCACTCCGGCACCTGGACTTGATTCGAGTATGGCGACGATCCCTTTTTTCATAATTATTTAAGATGATCTCGTTGTCTTTTTTAATGACACAGACACTATTTAACCATGTAATTTTATCTCAATAAAATTTGCTTTATTATTATTTGACCGTATAGAAAGTCATGACAAATTAAACCACTAGTTACAAACCAATTTTGTTTTGGACTCATCTTTACTCCGTATAAACTAATTCTATAGCAGACAAGTTAATTCAAAACTTTTCTTGATAAGATTTAAGCGAACCTAACATCAATACTATCGATCCTAACCAAGAGTTGGAATATTCATGATATGGGCCTGAATATATTGGTTTAAAGTGATCAGGATAGTAGATATAATGGTCCATGTACTAAACTCATTAATATCCCTACAGGATAATTAAATGTTTTGGCATCATGTACATTCCACAATATTGATCTTTGAATATAGTAAAAGCAACTTTTATCTAACTAAAAAGTCAAGGACGGGTTTTACGTCTTCTGTCAAGATTAAAGACTTCAAAAGTAGTTAGGTTTGATTCATAAGGTACGTG
Organism: Drosera spatulata; assembly: GCA_035668315.1. Classification (NCBI taxonomy): domain Eukaryota; kingdom Viridiplantae; phylum Streptophyta; class Magnoliopsida; order Caryophyllales; family Droseraceae; genus Drosera; species Drosera spatulata. Next base: position 11,678 of record JAOVYX010022879.1, read on the forward strand.
TTGAGTATTTTAGTGATCTTAAATACAAAACACACACGATCATAATTATACAAATAATTTTATTAGATAATATACTCAAATAAAATTACACAAAATGCAAGTTAAAATACATAACATTCTAGCTACTCCCAATTTTTTTCTTGCGATACATAAACAAAAAAACCATGAAAACTGCTTTTGTAGACAATCAAGGTTGCTCATGTTTATATGAAAAACACAAGGAATTTGTTTACCAAGGAAGAGAAGGAGATTAATAATGAAAGGCGCAAAGTGGACTGTGTGAATGGTGATGTGTTTCAACACTCTCCCTCAACGACCTCTCTCTCTTGCTGAACGGGTAGTCAAACTGTCGAGAAATCCCATTCTTCATTGACTCCACTTTGTGTCTGAGCTTGCACCGCATTTTCCACTATTGATTTATATCGACACTCTTTGACCTAGTGTATTTTTCTGCCACAACAAAGAAAACAACCATGCTTGATTGATCTTCCTTTTCAATATAATAGTTCTTGTCTGCCTCTCGCTAAGTCTTCCTGTCTTCTTGATCATTTTTTCTTTTCTTGATCGCTACCTATGCGATCTTTGTCTCGCTTGTTATATAGAGCTCGCTCCTCGTTCTCTTTATTTTTCTGTGTCTTCTTTTTAATTGAAGCTTCATCAAACTTTTTTAGAAAGTTTCTTGATATACAAATAATGTGTTTAATTTAATATAAAATTGATTCTAAAAATGAAAATAAAACAAGTGTTGTATATAGTTTAAATGATAAAAAAAAAGAATGTTGTATTTAAAATGAAACGGAGTGAGTACTAATTTTATTATGACATCATATCAAGAATATGATCAACAATTACGCTATGAGTTATTGACGGTTAGCAAAATCCATGTTAAAATCTACAATATTTCTCTTCGTGTTTGGATTTACATAAGTAACAATGATTCTCACATATTCTCAGACCAACTGCAACTCATTGAACTCAACACCTTACCAAAACCACAAGGGATGCTATAAATGCCTTATTAACCCCTAAACTTACCCAAACTCCCCCAACATTCCCCATTTCAAAATTATCAATTACACAAGTACGTAATTCCTTGCACAGAGTCTCGCCTGTTTTCTTTTTTCCATTGAGTTTCAAATCAGTTTATGATGATCAAGTCTTTTCCATTAATCAGTTATAAGTTATCATCACGCAAGTTTTATTTTCTCGATGACTCTTGCTTGCCCTTACAATCCTGCTGAAGTTTGACTTAAGAATGGGTTATTTAAATTCAACCACCGTACAAAGCAAGTGCAATTGATTACAGTGATCATACAAAGCATGTGATTAGGGGAGTTGGATTACATTTAATGAAAACTTGACTCACCGAGTTCTCCTAAAATCACACAATTCTTCAGCTATATCTTCGCTGCTCATTGAGGAAGCAGAATTTCCTTTTCTTCATTTTCGTCAAAATTGGTGAGAAATTCTACATGGGTTTTGGATTTATGAATTACCCTTTTGATCAATGGTTATGAAAACCGCATCATCAACTGTTCCATTGGTGCTCTGTTTTTTCTTTTTTTCTTCTTTTCTTGTGCTGTGATTTATCTGTGTTTTTGGTTTATTCATTGAAGATTTTGTTCTGGTTTTGATGGTGATCAGGAAATGAGATCGGACACTTGCACTGTTGATTTGGAGAGGTTATCCAATGGACTGGATTGCGATTCGCCGGCTAATTCGACGATTACGGTAAGTTTCATTTGCCTGTTTGCTTCAGATGACAGGCGTTCAGATTAATGGTGAGATTAGTTGAAACAATCTTTTCTACATGAGGTTAATTTTACTTTTCCATCATTCTTTAAAGCTATAAAGTTCTGTATTTATTTGTCATTCATAAGGCAAAAAAGGGATATGCAAAACATATTCCTGTGCATTTGATTTATATGTACTAAAACGATTAGATGATGATGACTATTTTTTTGTTGGACTCCAACCACCTTTATCGCTCCTCGGATATGATTTAGAAAGAGACATAATTTCACCAGTACAGCCACTTCGATGATCGGAATATTGATATTATATAAGAAAAAGATGAATTCATTTCTCCTGCTGGCATGATATAAGAAAAAATAACACATAATCTTTTTAAATTTTTGATCTTATATACGTTATTTTTTTTAATTTTCAATATATATATATATATATCTCGTTTTGAAAAGATTTTCTATAAATAAAATAAAATAAAATGATATATTTTTAGGAATCTTATGTCAAAAATTAAGATTTTTTTAAAATTTAAAAGATTAAATAATTATCTTTATTAATCAACCTGGGTTGGTCTAGTGGTGTTCGACTCAACCTTCTTCTTGAAGGTCTTGGGTTGAGTTCGGTCAAAGCTTTAACCGATCCTGGTGGAGGGGGCGCTTTGCCAGTGTCCGAGGGATTAGTCGAGGTGCGCGCGA
>JAOVYX010022880.1:0-14117 GCA_035668315.1 Drosera spatulata
GGGGTTGTTGATATTGATAGGACAATGCGATATAGAGGTCTCTATGATCCTTTTGTACTCGCGACTCAAGCAATTCATGTGTACTATGCTCCGTATCCGGAATGCATGCCGCAATGAAAAAAATGATGGGCTATGTTCAAAACGAAATCACGGTCAACAATTGATGCTCCTGAAGAAGCGGAACAAGCTTTTCAAGAAGAGTTAAATATCAGTCCACCCATTCTAGAACCATTACAGGAGATAGAATATGAGAATGATGATGATGATGATGGAGATAATGAGATGGATAGAGCTGACGAAGAAGAAAATGTTGAACAGAGGGAGGAGGAAGAAGAGGAAGAAGAAACAGAAGAGGAAGAAACAGAACACGACACGGAGGAGGAAGATGGGGAGGAAGAGGAGGATGACGAGGAAGAATCATAAAGTTTGTTATAATAACTAAAATTAGGTAGTTCAAACAATAAGCTCATGAATTGATTTTAATATAAATTAAGGTTTGCGAACTCGGAACTGAAACCAGAACCAGGTTGGTCCCGAAACAAGCATATACCTGTGTTTTTCCTTCAGGCGCTCTGTGTTTTCACACAGACGCTCTGTTTCCTTCAGGCGCTCTGTGTTTTTTCACAGGCGCTCTGTTTCCTTTAGGCGCTTTGTGTTTTTACACAAGCGCTCTGTTTTCTTAAGGCGCTCTGTGCTTTTACACAGGTGCTCTGTTTGCTTCAGGCGCTCTGTGTTTTTTGACAGGCGCTCTGTATTTTTACACAGACGCTATGTTTTCTTCAGACGATTTTGCATATCATGATATAAATACAACGATTAGACCAATAATGAACGAATTAATGCTTGAGTCTGACTTTAACAAGCGCTTAGTCAATTTCCTTTTGTAGATGTCTTCTAGTACATCTACAGGTAGACGTAGAGGCAGACGTCCAGGCTCCCATGGAGTGAGGAGTAGTGGTCGAGGTACTGGTCCTACTACCGATCACTCAATTGATAGGAGCATAGAGACCACTTCTCGGTCCATACAGCCCGAGGCAGACCAGTTTGATATCATGGCCGGTTTACACGACGATGAACAGCCAGCGGCCCCATCCCCATGCATGTCTACGTCTACACAGCCCTCTCCCAGACCTTCTCGTAGATCTCGCGGATCTCGTACTTCTCGTGCATCTACATCAGCAGATCCTGATTCTGACGGTCCTCTACATCCAGATACAAATTGGTATAGTTTTCATTTAAATTCGAATTTCACGCATACCAAATGCATATCATAGTATTTTAATATTTTTCCTGAACGTCATCTATGTGTTATTCTATATTTATAGGTTTTATCACTGGGATGTGGCCCATGGGACTGCGTCATTCTTCCAGGCGTTCTACGAGGAGCCGTGGATGAACTTCGGTAAGGTCCCCCTCGCTATACGAGATCGGATGTTTGGATATTTCAAGGTATGTATGTTGTACTTATATTTTGTATGCTTCTATTTTCATTTAAATTAATTTATCCATCCGTAGTAATTCATTTTTCAAACTTGCAGACATCGTATACTTGGGATCCTTCCTTGGATGCCCAAGTACGTGTAGCTTGTGAGACGAAGTTGCATGACCGCATGCGAGATGACGTCTTCAAGGCAAGGATCAAGATTATGCAACAGGAACATGATCGGTACAAGGCCGTGCCATGGATCAATGAGGATGTCGGCTATCTTTTGATTAACAGGTTTATTTCTGACGCGAAGATTGTGGAAAGTTCTCGTATCAATACTGCGAACAGAAATAAAGGAAAGGCGAAGCACGCGCAGGGCAGTGCCTCCTCCATCGTTGTTGCGAAGAGGATGGTAAGACTTTAAACTTTATTAATTCATTTTGACCTCGATTATATTTGTGTAATATATATTAGTTTCAAATTTCAATTAATCTTAATATTAATCTATCCAGGAGAATGCTTTAAAAAGGAAAGCCACGCAGTATGAGGTTTTCATGGAGATCCATTGGAAGCCAGGTACTCCTAGCATCGTGGACACCATATTGACTGGGAAGTCACTGGTCGACATTTCCATGGTTGACAAGACGGCTACACAGTTTCGGGTATATTGTTTTTTCAAATTTTGTTATTCTAAAATCGTAAAATATTTTCCGTTATAAATGCTTTCATTCATAATTATAGGATCAATTTTATCAGCGACTCACTCAAATCCTCAAGTCGCTCGTTGATGAGTCAATGGATCCTGATGCCTTGCAGCAGCAGCTGGCAACTGCTACATCCAAGGCCTATATCGACGTCGCTGGCACATCGAAGGGGAGGGTATATGGAATTGGCTCAACTACGAGTCAGTTCTATCCAAAGAGTCAGCTCTCTGCCATCTCTCGGACGCAGTCACAGGGTGCACGTGGATCCGGAGTTTTATTGGAGGAGCATCAGAGCCTACAGCAAGAGGTTGTCACTCAGGCACAGATTGCTTTTCTGACGAGGCAGATGGGCCATGATCCGGCTTCCACATGTCAAGCCGAGGCTGGGACCAATCAGCCACGATTTTCACCAGGTCCAGATGATGATTCATCTCCTCCTGAGCAACGTCATCCTAGTCTAGTGGGTCATTGATCGCTTTTATTTTGATTCATGTATTTTTGTTTCTATTCGTAAGATGATTTTTTATTAAAAAAGCTACAATTTAAATGATGTAATAAATAGTTATATGTTTTCGACAAGGTTTTATTAATTTTGAATTTATTAATTTTTTTTACAAAATTGATAACCTGCGACGAAATTCCGTCGCAAAGTTCCTTTTATTTTTATTTTTTAAAAAACATTCTGCGACGGAATTCCGTCGCAGAATTAGTTTTATTTTTTTTAAAAGAAATATTCTTTGCTACGTATCCGTCGCAGAATATGATATACTTTGTAACTGGTTTCCGTCGCAAGATTACTTTTATTTTTCTTTAAAAGAAATACTCAATATTTTGCGATGGAATTCCGTCGCAGAATTAGTTTTTTTTTTTTTTTTTAAAGAAATACTCTTTGCAACGGATCCATCGCAAAACGTAGTATACGTTGCGATGGAAGTCCGTCGCAGAATCACTTGTTTTTAAAGACAAACTTTCTACGACGGATTTGTCGCAAATTATACTATGTTTTGCGACGGATCCGTCCACCATGTTTTTAAAGAAAAAATTAAAAGGAACATCATTGCGATGGAATTCCGTCGCAAATTTAGATAAATTAACTATTTAGGAAAATTTGGTATTAGTTACAGAAATAGTCAATCTGTCGCAAATTAAAAGATTTTGCGACGGATCCATCACAAAAATGCTGATTTGTGATGACTATTATTGCAACGGATGTGTCCGTCGCAAATTCCGTAGCAAAATGTTGCTGCGACGAAAAATATTCATTTTGCTACAGATCATTTCCGCCGCAAATGTGTATCGTTTCTTGTAGTGTAAGACTGATACAAAAGGAATACAGCAAGGCTGGTTCAGAGAGAAACGCATTAAGATTGTTTCCGAAAGGAATGCAGTAAGGCTGGAATTACTGAGGCCATGAGTAAAGGAACAGTAAGGCTTGGGCCTTTGGGCTTCTACAGTAAGGAATAAGTTATCCTTGATTGCTTTAGTGTAAAAAGGGTTACTATAATAAGGCTGAAAAACAGTAAGGAATGGTTCAGATTAAGTCAAGGTTCACGTGTTGTCTTTGCACTGTCTCAGGGTCCTTTCCTGCATAAAAAATCAGAGGTCACGGATTTATGAATATGGTTCCAGGATAGCATGAAAGTGATGTTTCAAAGAAAGGATGACTTCATCAACAGGTAGAAACTTGAGATTGCCTATAAATACAAAGGCAATGCACAATGTTTCACAACTTTTGAATCTTCGAATCTCTTTTGCTTTGAAAGAAAGACAAGTGCAATAAGGCTTCAAATGAACTATGTGAGAAGTTGATAGCTTAAGATCTGAGCCAGTTACTTGAAAGCAAAATTTTGAAGCAAAGATTGAATAGTAGTAGTGATAGACAAACGATTGCAAGAGGCTGTTATGAGTCCTGTTGAGAAGAAAAAAGATCTTGTAATTGGTTTATATTGTCATTTACATACTGTAAGGTGACAAGTTGATTGTGAACTTAAAACAATCACACGTAATACTATCCTCTTGGTATATCACAATGATAGTCAAGGGAAGACTGGAATAAGGGATATAGCCGTACTTTATTTATATACTCTAACCAGTAGAAACCTCCTTGTGTCCTTATATTACTATTTTCATTATCTTTAACCGTGATGCTAATCAAATTTGACCAACAATAAACTAAAAAGAATCAACATTACTGCAATAAGGTTCCACATTACTAAAGTAAGCTTAAAACGACATTGTTGTCTAATTGATCTTTGTCAATTTGACAGTAAAGTTTCGAAAAAGAGTATTCTCCTTCCCTACTCTAATAGCAAACTATGTTGGGACTTTCACTTTCTATATTTTTAATCGTTTTAGTCCATTATATGATTCGCGCATTCATAATTATTTGTAGTGCATATCGATCTTGTTTCAATTCATATTTCATGCAGGAATGGTTCACACAACACATAACAAAAAATGGTTATTACTAATATTTCATTTTTACGCCCACAACATCAGAATAAGTGCATTAAATCACATAACTCGTATTAACACATTGAGACTAAAATATTTGAGATCCTTACAACATTTTTGATCATTGCAGATCATCATCTGATTCGCACTTTAAAATTTGTTGCAGTTCATATAGCTAATTTTTCAGTTTATTTCGTCAATTATGTAGTGTATGATAAACATTTAGAATAGTTCATACTGCTTCTTTTCTAGTACTAAGCAAACAATGATATTTATGTTGACATTAAATGAAATATCACTGCAATAATTTCAACAACCATGGTTTGAATGATTGAGAACCAATCATTTTTGTTGGTTTGTATTTGATCATAAATGATACAATTGTTTTCATAATTAGTTTGTGGCATAAACTATGTCCTATAAAATTAACATTAGATGAACAATGTAACCAATGAACTACGAGTTATGTGACATTATCTTCTTGTGATATATTTGATAATACTATAATACTCTATTATTAGACATACCATATGTAGGCTTCATTTACTCATGTAATCATAGCTAATTATCTAATGTGTTTTCATCGAATAAAATGATTTTAATACATGTTTATGAAACTTCTTCATTACAACAAAAAATAGTTCACGTTTTTCATTAATTCATCTTCATTACAAAATACTATACTTTCAACAGTTTACATATATACAAAAAATAGTTCATTTTCATTACAAACACTAACAAAATTGTCACATCATTGGTTCATGCATTATCTTTATACGAATTTGTTGAATACATCCCAAGATCAACAGTTCATGCAACCAACCACAACAACTCATATAGCCTATGTAACTGTTTACGTAGCAACATCAATCCGTCTACGGTTTTTGATTGTCTGTCAAATATGTGGAGTACTTGTGTTGGAAGATAATTATGATCGTACGACACACGAATTTCTTTGTAGTTCATCCCACATCCACATCTGCATCCTCTCCATACTTTGGGACACCTTACGCAAAAAAAAATAAATTAAACAGAGCACGAAAAAATAAGTTCACAAAAAATTTTAAATAAGCATCGCATTATTAAAAAAAATGCATAAAAACAATCACATTTCACAAGGGAAAATAAGACAGTTCATTAGATAGAACAACACAGTTCATAATTCTAAGTGACACAATTCACAAATCTAAACAATATAATTCACAAGTGTAAACAACATAGCTTATAAGACTAAATAACACCCCAATTATAGTTCACAAATACAAAGATGTAGTTCAGAAAACAAACGAAGTTTTTTTACTTTCAATTACAAAATATACTTCACCTTCTTCACCTGTGTTTAGTTAAGCTTGATAATGTCAATGTATCTTATTTTGGTACACCTTTGATAACATCATAAAAAAACAGTTCACAAAAAAGAAAAATTAAAAATAACAACACAATTTCTAGATCAAAACATTACAGTTCACCAGACAAAACAATACAGTTTATAGGCAAAACAACACAGTTCCTAAACCATAACCACACAATTGTCCCTATTAGACTGACGACTACGTTGAACATTCTTTACATTCTTTGCAATGCAATTTCAAACCATAAAATCGCTTTTAAATAATTAACAGTAACGAAGAACATTGAGACCAAATAAGAATGCAACTACATACCCGTAACATGTTCCAATAAACCTAGGACCCAGAAAACCATTAGCGTAACGTCACCATAATAAAATTCCAACATGAGCATCTTCCAAACCGCTTCGCCTCGCATTAACCAACGCAAAACGTGTCAAAAAAAACCAATATTATCATTCCATCATTTCATCGAATAACTTTCGTGCATTATCAGCCCATTTCAACATCCTATACAAACGCACAAGCGTACCATCAAACTTTTACATATAATTACTCATTGCTAAGAGAATTCAACTAACGACCTAAATGCAAAAGATTTAGACAAAAACAACAACTCCCATTAGAGAATGACTATGTCAAGCTCGACTCATTATGGTTTTTATATCGCAGATAGAGTCTTGAGACCAAACAATGATAATCCATTTGCTCTTGGCTGATGAAAACGCAGCTCTGGGGTTTATCGGGTTAATGAGAACCCATTAACAATAAATTGAAACGGTTGAATAAATTTGAAGAGTTGGGGAAGGGAAGGAGAAGGGTTTGATGGCTTAACGGAGGTTTGAGCCTGAGGAAGGGTTTGGCTCGATATATAGGTTCCATGAAAGTGGAGGGAAAGGAGAAGGGTTAGGCTAGGGTTAGTATGGGTTGAGTAAGAAAAACAAGGTTAGGTTAGAAAACATGTGTGGTTGAGTTAAAATGGGGATAGAGTGGGTATTTTAAGTAATTGGATACCAATTTGTAAAGCAAACTTTGATTAGTTATCGAAACATGCCATAAAAAAATGGATATTAAAATGTAAAATGAAACTTCATTGAAAAGTTTAAAATAATTGCCCCTATAAAAGAAGCATTCTCTCTCTTGATTAGCACTCCCTCCATGCCACGAAGTTTGCAACACTTTGACTTGGATCGTATGTATGTGTTGAATTTTACGAAAGTGACTTTTTGGCCTTAGGGGTTGCGTGAGAGAGAAAAGCGAGAAAAAGAAAAGGAGGAGAGAAAGAAGTGGGTTGAGTTGATGTAATAAAAAGTAAAAAGTAGGTGTGCTTTGATAGTTTTGCAGAAAAAATTTTCAATTATGGAAGTGTTGCATCTTTTATGGAACATCCAAATTAGAAAAGTATTGCGTCTTTCTTGGAATGGATGGAGTAAAACATATACTCTCCACTTGTTTCTTACACTCTCTCTGTCCAAAATTAAGTGAAATAAATTGATTATATATGGTTATTAAGGAATAGGGTTGAATTTCATGTAAATGACACCCTTGCTCTTTGAGTTTGTGAGTGGGAGAGGAAAAGTGAGAAAAATATAGTGGGGTGTGATGATAAGATATTGTAATACCCCAAGAAAATTCTTAAATGGTTTGATTGTACTACCTATACCAACAAGGTGCACCTTCCTTTTCGGTAGTTCATCACTTTAGAACTCCGCAGTTAAGCGTGCTTAACGCGGAGTAATGCTGGGATGGGTGACCTCCTGGGAAGTTTCTCAGGGTGTGTGCAAGTGAGGCCAAAGCGCATTGAAAGGACTAGCGTTGGTCTTTGGGGCCAGTTGTCAGCCTGACGAACGGTTCTTGGTGACGACCAGGTAGCAAGGATTTGGCCAGGGCGTTACAGTATGGTATCAGAGCAACCCTGCGATCACGTTCTGGACCTGTGAACAAGAGGTCCAGGTCAGTCGCCTAGCGGTGGAAGGTTTTGGGGCTGTGTGTCGTGCTTGAAGTCGCAACGAGGGCGTTGCGTTTTTTAAGTGGGGGTGTATGTAATACCCCATGGAAATGCTTAAATGGTTTGATTGTACTGCCTATACCAACAAGCGTGCTTAACGTGCGGAGTAATGTTGGGATGGGTGACCTCCTATGAAGTTTTTCAGGGTGTGCGCGAGTGAGGCCAAAACGCACTGGAAGGAGTAGTATTGGTCTATGGGGACAGTTGTTAGCCTAACGAGCGGTTCTTGATGACGACTCGGTAGCAAGGATTTGGCCGCGGCCTTACAGATATACTCCCTTCGTCCCACATATTTTGCAACTTTAACTTTGGGCATGTAAAATTAAATTTGCCCTTTTCTTTTCTCAACCACACAAAATTTCTTCATCCGTCTTCTTTAATTTCTAAGCACACAAAACTTTCCAAATATAAAAAATATGCAAACAATTCGGGACATCCCGAAATGATAAAACAATGAAAAATATATGAGATGGAGGGAGTAAAAATATTTTTGTTATAAGGTCAGATTACAATTTTTGTGGGATAGACAAATTAGAAAAATTATTCTGCTTCCTCCGTCCCACAATTATTGCGACATGTACTTAACAAATTAGACAAAGGTAAGAATAAAATGATGCACTATTCTAGAAGCATGATTACAAGTCTTATTTTTATATTAAATCGCGTGTGATCGAGACGCAACATGTATTAGATTGAAGTACGTAATTTAAACAACTATTGATATTTCATGATAAATTTATAAAAAAATTATGTTTGATCCTCATTGCATGCGTGTCAAACTAACCATCAACATGGGTGCAAAGTCAAACCGTCATAATTATTGTGAGACGGAAGGAGTATTTGTTTTGTTTATTACTTGTATGATTGGGTTGATTCTATGGATCATACTTAGTATATATGCAGCATTTTATCATCAGCTACATATTGAAATACTTGGTCGACTGCTCATAATCTATCGACTCAGGAATGATTAACTCAGTAGTAATGATCTTTTCATTTCAATATTGTGGTTAATAGTTCGACTCCATTTGGAATCCGTTTTTGGCTTCTTCTTTTTCATTTTTTTCCCTCTATTTTCTTTCCTTATTCCCTTCCATAATTCCTTAACATAGGTATGATCCTCTAGAATCGGAGCCATTTTTCATTGAGCGAGGGGTACGAAAGAGATCGGATCTTTTTTCTATTCTTTTCCCTGGCAGAGCTGGGCCATCCTGGACTTGAACCAGAGACCTCACCCGTGAAGTAAATCATCGCACCTACGGTCCAATCAATTTGGAGAGAATCAAAAGATTCCTTTTTGGGAGCGATTCATCCTTCCCGAACGCAGCATACAACTCTCCGTTGTACTGCGCTCTCCAAGTGTCCCTGTTCCCCCTTCTTCCTTGGAAAGTCTTTGTGAAATAACTCCGATGAGAAGAAAAAAGAAGGCTTTAAGAGACCCTCCTGTCCCAACCCTAGACACTCTAAGCTTTACAGGATTGTCTCGTATTTGACAAAAATATGTTGGTTTGTCACGAAAATTTTAATGATAATGTAAGCACCCCCTTTGTCCCATGTTAATTGAAACATTTTGAATGGGCAATGCGTCCTTTGAAGAAAAAAACCAAAGAGGGAAAGCTTAAATAAAAATAAATAAATTGGAGGGAAAAACAAGGGTCATCATTTCGAGGAATTTAGAATGAGACCAAGGGCGAGAAAAACACGATGCGAAAAGAGGAATTTGTCTGACATATATGGGTAAAAGTGTTAGGATATTAGGGGTAAATTCAAATTTTTGTACGGGTAATTTGATCAATTCCTCTTTAGCATCTATGTCCAAGCTACTTCGTAATTTCAATCCGCGTTTTGTCACAACCATTCACGTAGATAGAATCTGCATTTTTTATCCATGTCCTTTTATTTGTTGTTGTGTTTTGGTTTTTTTTTTTTTTTTTTTTTTTTTTTTTCTTTGCAATTGTGTGTTTTTTTTTTTAACTTTGCAACTTTGAATCTCAAACAGTTTCAATCATGATCTGGGTTACATCATGGTGAATATTGGTTTTCGATACCGTTAATGCTTCTATGGATTTTTTCGATGCTTTGGTTTTAAACAATTTTTTTTTTTGTGATCCATCAATCTTTACTTTTAAATATTTGAATATTTATCAATTGTGCATATTATACAAATTGACAAAGAGAGAAAAAAATGAAGAACACAATTATATCAATTTTATAATTTTTAGATTATCCAGATTACAAACTTCCTTGAATTCTCCATACTTGACAATACAATAATGATATGACGTGCTAATTTGAACAATAGAATTACTTTCATCACCAAAAATAAAAAATCAAAAGTAAAAAAAAATTCAAAAGCATTCATTACATATGTGGGTAAAACAAAATATTACGTAACTAATGATGATTCTTAAATATAGGATCCTTTAACAAGAAAAATAGGACTTGTTCCAAAACGTTTGTGTGATCTAAACAACTCCCTCATTGAGTATGTAGTTATGATTTTCTCGTATTTTCAATCTTTTAGTTCATGTGTAACACGATAAAAGACTAGCATTATTGAGATGCCGTCACTTCTTTTCGAAATGAAAAACTGTTTCATGTAGAACATCAATATTCCAATAGTAGTTCACCTTTACAGTTTTCTTTTTTTCAATATAAATGGACCAATCGTCCTCAAACCTTCTTGGGGTAGTACTACGTGGACCTCCATAATAAAATATCTCCTCCAAATCCATAGAGGATCCATTTTGTTGCTAGTTTTGATCGATTGTATGGGTATGGCGTCCTCATTTTCTTCATCGCCGTCCCCACACTTGTTGTCGAAGAAACATGTAACAATCATCACTGTACGCATTTGGTTCGAATCCTTCTACCTCTTTGCTTTGCTGGCTTGTTTTATCAAGTCCCCAAACTTGCGTTTTCTTTTTTTCCTTACTTTCTTCCTTTCACCTTTAGTATCGAAATTTTTTTTCTTGATAACAATAATACAACAACAAGAATCAGTTTTTCTCGTCGTTGATTTCCATCTAATTGATTCCAGAAGAATCCTCATTGGTATATTATATTTCAATCTTAGTGGTTCTACGAAAAGAGTGATCTATGCCACATATCTCGTCTTTCAGCTTTTCAAAGCCAAAACGACATAAATGTGTGGGGAAACATACCACCATCCCTTCAACCCATCAAATCTCATTGTTTGTTGGATGGGAAAACCAGCTTTCATTACAATGTAACATGATGTTAACCTCGTATATGGTCATACTTGATTTGGAAATGAAGATGCTAATTGTTTGTTAGATTAAAAGATACTGAGAAAATTCTTGATGATGAGATAAGAAGTGTTCTTTTTGCTTTTGTGTTTTGTAAATGCATTCTCAAAAAATTGAAGGAGATTTTATAAAAGCTCTTCATGTTTCAATAAGGTATTGTTTTTTCAAGTGGGAAAAAGAAAAAAAAAAAAAGACTCGCACATGACATACTGGACCTAATAGATTGATAAGCATATATTGTTGTCTATTTGTTTTTGAAAAAATAATTCACATGATTAAGGGGTAGAATTCACATGACAGACAGACAAGTTCTGGATGTATTGTCAATTCACTTCTTTCTTTTTTAAGATTATTAAATGTCATTATTTTCATTGTTAAGAGTGTCATTATTTGTTCTTTCTTTTTGTCGCCTTTTACATTTTTTTTCTTTCGATAGTTGTCTAAAACAAGGTAGCTAATATGTTATGTGTTGATGATGGTGTTGATTTAGAATTAGCTTCAAGTTGGGATGAAGCTCCACCCTCGAAAAGTCAGAATTGATCCCGATAAAAGGTCAGAATCCTTTTTAATAATATTATATAAGGTAAACTCAAAATTTATACCACACATTGAAAAACTTACCTTACTATATTATCCATTCATTACTGATGAGTGTAATTTTTTTTTTTATCCTTTGGTTTACATTATTTATTGTAATTGACGAAGTTATGTTTGTATATATTATTCTAGCGGTAAATCAATGGAGGCATAGGGGAGTCTGGGACATGGCCCATGGCAATGAAATGATTTTGGTTAACAAAATTGAGTGAGATTAGCTGTCCATACTCTGCTGGCGATGATGCTTCGTGCAATAGGAGAAATGTCAAGCTTCCTCTGTCCGGACTGTGCAACACAAATACGGCATTATAACAATCAGCAATCAGCTGCGGCATGAACATCTACTTGTCTAATAGAGCGGGTCTATTTTCCGTCAAGTCCAACGCATTTCGAACCTTCTCATACCCTTGATAGCTGTAAAAGATCTGCATATATTTATTTTCATCTGCTATCAGATTCTCTAACATGCACCTTCGTACATCAAGCCATGCACTTTCACCACCATAAAGTCCCGAAGATACCGCCAAGGTCCCATCTGGTTGGACATCTGCAATTGTTGTAATATATGTGTAATAACCCAAAAATTTATCGAATTTAAAAATATATATTGGATTAAAAATATATGTACGAAGCGTATGCAATGAACGCATAAATAAAATTTATGAACGATGAACGTTACATCGTTAAAGTTATTGTGCATTTAAGACACAGGTTTAAGCTTAAAAATCTTAGATAATTAAACGAAATAGGATTATAAAATGTTTGGGATAATTAAATCAACAACAATTAATTATCAAGAGATAAATTATACGAAACACGGATAAATATAATCTGTGAGACATTTGAGTGGGGATTAATTAATCACCCACTCAAACCCACACCAAACTCATCATCTTCATTTCCACCCGACACCACCAAACACTCCACCACACCAAATCCTCCACCAACACCAAACACCACCTCAACCACCAAGCGCTGCCACCACTGCCACAGCCAGCTGCCCTGCCGCCCAAGATGTCGACGCCACCCAAGAGGCCGTCGCCTAGGACGTCGCCGCCCCGCCCCGCGCAACCATCAAGCTCCACCGTGCGTCGTCTTCGCCCGATGCCGCCAGAGCAGCTGGTGGTTGTTCCCAAGCCACGGTGAGCTCGGATCTGGCCACCAGACATCGCCAGAGCTCGCCGCCGACCCCTCCCAGTCAACGACAAGCCGAGCACGGCTTCCCGAAGCTCCAGCCGTGTGTGCAGCCACCGAGATCCAGCCGCCCACAAGCCACCTTCGCCCCACCATCGTCGAGCCCGGCTTGCAGGCCAACCACCATCAGCGGGAGGAGACGACGACGGGCCCGGCAAGCCCGGTTGTGGCCCAACAGTTCGGTAACGGGCCGCACAGCCCTGTAGCGGCTCGATCTTGGCCCGAACAGCCGATGTCGTGACGAGCCCGGGCAGCGATGCTGACCCGATAACCCAGACCCGGACAGCAGCCCAACAACGGGCCCGACGGGCCGATAGGCCCGGCCCTGGCCCAGTGCGGCCTGACCCAATTCGACGCTTCGTTTACTCGTTCTCGTCGCTTCGCCCCATGTTTTATTTTGAATAACTCAACGGGGAGGTAACCACCACTAAACCTTCCTTGAATATCTGTGAAATGCGTGTTTGAATGCAGAATTATGATGGGTGATTGTTGATGTGATACCGCCGGGTTGGCGAGGATATGATTTTGTGTTTGTGTGACGGAAATTGTGCGTAATTGATGATTACGGGAGATGGGAAATGTGTTGGGTTTCAAGGAAGGGACGTGGAGATGCCGATGGGGCATCAATGTGTTTATGTTTTGTTACATCATCGGGATAACGAGGTTATCCAGTTAGGTTTATGTTTAGGTACGACCTTGGGAATGAAAATGGCGTTAAAGGAACTATAGGGTCATGTTTATGTTGGGTTGAATTGGTTTTAAAGTGATTGAAATGGCTTGGGTTGTACTTTTATGTTTTGATTGTAATGGTGCGAGGTTGTGACGGCTATGTATTAACTTGTATGGGGAGCCATTTGTTTTATGTGGTTTTGATGTGTTGTTATTGGGATTAGAGCGTCAGGTTGGCGAAGACTTTATGTTTATGTACAAAAGTGGATTTGGTATAAGAAATAATAATCAAGAAATGTATATGGTTGTGTTTAGATGCGGTTGGAGTGCTGTGGTGATTATGATGGAGATTGGATTGTCGCGGGTTGTGTCATCAAGGATGATTGTAACTATGCTTGCTAAATGTGTTATGTGTGATTATAGTATATGCTTTCTATGCTATTTAAC
>JAOVYX010022881.1:0-14115 GCA_035668315.1 Drosera spatulata
TCAAAGTAGTCACCGGGTGTCACAGCTGGCCATATTGTTTCGTTGCAATCGTTTATTATGGTGAAGATTCGCGCGCCTCGGACAGTTCTGCCCCTGTGCAAATTCCAGTTAAAAAATGTATGAACATTAGACTGTGCTAAAAGGTAATTGTGTATGTTCGACCTGTTCTAGTTTATTCATTTATGATAACACCAGGAGAGCATAAATCGAAATCTACATTTCAAGCTCATTTTTTTCTTGGAATTCTGGATCATAACAAGTGATTAAGAATGATTTGAGGAAACTAGAGAAATGATTAATTCTATGTAAACGAGACATTGACAGAGTTCAATGTTTTACCTAATGAGAAGATCAATAAGATCAAGTGCACTGATTTCACGGACTGGGCAGCAGGATAATCAATTGGGCATCTGCACTGCGGCCTCCAGTTCTTTCTTAGTTTTAGATTTTGCATGAGAGCTGTGAAATATTTGTGCTAGAGATCAGAATTCATCCAAGTTGTGTGATGAGAGCATATAAATTATTACAAAGCAGAAAAGGTACAGAAGAAGAATACGTGCATGAAGTACTCTTTGATATATTCTAACCTTTCCTGCAAGTTCTTTGTTATTCCATTCCTTTCCTGATATACCTAATACATATATGGGAAATGCTTTTGTGCAGCAAAAGACAATTAAATAGTTGCTTCAAACCATCAAAAATAATATTTTGAGTTGTGTTTTTTGATAAGAGTTGTGTTTGTGATACTTAATAAATCAACCTAACAGAAATAAAATAAAAAAATGAACCATGATATGTAAGAAATTTCGAATTATAAGGGATTATGTAGTTTTTGTTTTTACTTAATAAAATTTTGCTTATATGACATGGGTTGTAACAAATGTGATAGTAATTTTCATTTTTTTCGATATTTTTTCTTAACCATCTTATTTGCTAAACAATTATAAAGAAAAAAAAAAAACACAACTCAAACTGATGTTTTGATGTAACTCCTTGGCTATCTTTTGCAACACAAAAACATTACCATACATACATATACATACATATATATATATATAGGCAAAAGAGAGCATATATTTGACGTCCAAAATTTTCTCATCAACGTCAAAGAAGAAATCGCTTCCTCAGAAAATGAGTTTACTGTTTCTGAAGAAATCGCTTCCTCAGAAGGCGATTTCTCAACAACAAAAATCACTTTCTGAGAAGGCGATTTCTCCTCAATAAATGGAGCTGAATTTATCTTTTGAAAATATTTTTATGAAAATTAACACAGAACTTAGACAACAACAGAAAAAAATTACAACTTAATTAAGAAATATAATATAAGGTGAACGCAAGAAAAACTCATTTCAAGTTATTTACTATTTTTGTTGGTTAGAAATTACTTCCTCAGGAAGCGATTTCTTTTTTAACAATAAACTCGCTTTCTGAGAAAGCGATTTCTTTTTTGACGTTATGAGAAAACAATGGACGTTAAAAAACAATGACAATAAGACAGTAGTGGGAGGAAGTAGACTTTTTTTAAGAAAAAAAAATAATGCATCTGAGAAATATATTAAAACTAGGATTTCACCGGCACCGCACCATGTAAATTTTTTTGATTTCTTATACCCACTTCGTCCTACATCCCCTTCCCAAAATAATTGGAGTACAATAATTGATTCTTTTTATTGTTCAACACATATTTTAAACAAATTTATTTTTTTCTTAATAAGATGATAAAATTACATTATCAGTTTGGGATTATAAAATATAATTTAAATTATTATTAATATTTATGAAAAAAATAATGTTTGATTATCATAGCAGGCGAGCCGAAGCTTGCATTAATAAGTAGATACGGTAAAGTATAATACAATTCATACTACCTTCGACCCATATTATATCCGTAACGTTTTTCTATATCGTTCATCTGAAATATATATGCAATAGCTTTTTTTTTAAAAAAAAAATAATCAAATCGTTACAATACGTTATATATAAAAAGAGTATATGAGACTTATTATATCAGTTGAATGAGAAATTAATGAAATATACTATATCAAAAAATATAAATTTGATATTTGTTATGTGAAATAATTTTTTTAAAGAAAATTTATTTATTTTCAGATGACTCAAAAAGAAAATTCAATTAATATACACGTGTGTGCTCTTGGAATCGATCCTGGGCTACTTTCCCCTTTTTTTTCCATTAAAAAATTCACTTCCCTACTTTTACCTGTTGAAAACATGCTATTTTCGTCCCAAATAAATTACGAAAAATTAATTTGACATTATAATTAAGAAATTCATTGATTTTGTTGCATTGGACACAAATATCCATACAGTTGTTGTTCATCGTATTGATTTGGTCTCTTTGTTGGTCTTGTTGGGTCGTGGTGGACGGAAGATTGGGATCCTGTTTCATGATTGTAGAGTGAAAAAAAAAAAGAAAAAAGCAGATGCTTGAGTTCTTGCAGATGATTGTAGAGTATTCTAAATGGTCGATTGGTAAGAAGAGTCTTGAGTGATGCTTAGGAGGTTTTATGGGACGATTAGTAACGTAGGAGGTTCAATTCTTTCAAATGAGATTGTCACCAGCTTTCATTATATTGATTTTGTTTCTTTTGTTCATTTAAGCTGTTGGTGTTGGTCTTGTTGGGTCATGGTGGACGGGACGTTGGGATCCTATTTCATGATTGTAGAGTGAAGAAAAACAGATGCTTGAGTTCTTGCAGATGATTGTAGAGTATTCTAAATGGTCGATTGGTAAGTAGAATCTGAGTGATGCTTGGGAGGTTTTGTGGGACAATTAGTAACGTAGGAGGTTCAATTCTTTGAAATGAGGGTGTCACCAGCTTTTATGTACTATGACATTGATTTAAGATGAGTTCGAGGAAGGGAAGAGGCGAGGGAGGTCAAGGAGGCTTGTAACCTTGATTGAGACTTTCATGATCCTGTCTATCGTTTGGTTTACTTTGATTGTGAAGTTATTTTTGGTCTTTGTCAGTAATGGAGTGGAGGATTACTCCAGAGAGATATCGGAAGGATTTAGGCACGGCTATGTTGCTTCAATCTCTGACGGCGATACTGGTGTATGGTTTTATGGAAAGCTTATAACAAAGTTGATCCCAGTGAAAACATCAGAGCGTGTAGCTGAGGTATAATCGTTAATAGTTTATTTTGTTCTTTTGTCAAAAGTCTGCAGTACTTGTTGAACAGTTGTTAACTTGTCATTAACAGGATACCTGAAAAGCTGTTAATGGGGTGACTGAGCTGAGGACTATGTCAGCCCAATCTGCTATCAAGGTAATATACATCTGTACTTGTTATTGTAACTGGGTGACTTAACTATTTCGTGTCATGTGTATTACTTAATATCTGCTATGGGGTTGGTTCAGGAGGAGGCAGCATTACGATCCATGAGACGTGACGTAATTAACGCCATGAAAAAGGCTGGGACGGCTGCCAAGCAAGCAAGGTTAGCGGCTGCCGCTGTGGCAACTGGTGTGCCTTATCTCAGTTTTAGTTCAATGTCAGGGCAGAAGATGCAGTAGCATGAGGTTCCTGCTTGTGATCTGATGCAGCTTTAGGCACGGAAATGGTTGGCTCACACGACACCCTGATAGCTAATCTGATAGTAAACTATTAAACTCAGATACCACTTGTAAAGCTTGGTTCTTATTCGTATGCAATTGGGCCTGTAAGCTATGGTCAGGTTTTGCAGCCCAGCTGGTGGGAAGTCCGGCCACATTGTCCCTGATCCATGCGGTGGCGAAGGAACTGCGGCGGGCGGCCGAGGGGAGGAGCTCGTTGGGGACGTCGATGGCGCTTATGGACCGGGGCGGTGCGGTTGGTCTTGGCGAGGCTCCCTGCGGTGTGGGTCGACGCAGATGGTGGCCGATTTGATGCTGGACTTTCATCTCTGCAGCAAGAAATTCCATTAGCACCTTGGCAGCAGGTGAAAGCATTTTCCTTGATCTCCTGACTCCTATTTTCCTCCTGCTTTTCTTTTTTCCCTGGTAAAGAAACCCTGCGACTTCCTCCCAACGAAAAACGTAGGGCGTTTTTTTTTTATTAAACACATAAAAGGTGTTTTTTTTATTATGTTTTATGAATTTAATTTAATAATTTTATTTATAAAATTTTGAAAATATGAAAACCTTATTTATTCTCTGTTTCCCCTTTTCGATTTATGAATCATTTTTTTCAGATGTTTTAATTTGTACTGAGAAAAGTTACGTGGTGGATTACCCCTTGATATCTTATTTACCTATTTATTGTATACTTGATAAAAATTAAATATGAGTTTTTTTTTTTTGTTGATAAACTATGGAAAATTCATTTTCTTTGTCTTTAATTATTTTATTTTCCTCTCAATATCAAGTCTAATCTTTTTTAACCTAATAATTTTTGTTCATTAATTGTACGGGCCATTTACAGAGGATAACTTCTAAGAAATAATGAAATTTAATTTATTTACTTGTCCAAAATCAAAGTAATCATACTCAATGAATTAATAAGTAAATGAAGTTATCAAGCTATTATAAAACTATAGCAATATTTTGAAGAAAAATAAGGAATAATTTTTGTGATTATGGTATTAGTTTTTGGCCGGCCTCTTTTATGATTTAATCCTCGTTTCATCCTTGATGGTTATGTAAAAAAAAAAATTGATATAAAATATAAATATTTTGAATTTTAAATCATTTTAACATCATCAATTATAAAAATATTAATCTTTTTTTAAAATAATTATAATAATAATAATATTGGACTAGATAGTTAATAAAATTGTTCTTGTTAACAGGAATCCTTACAACAGAGTAAGATTTGGGTTGAGAGCTGGTGAGCTATCGCCGTCGTCGGCATTAACCTGCAATGGGACGAGGTCAACCAAAGAAAATTATGGTTAGTTGTGCGACTCAAACTGATGATGACCTGTGTGAGGTTTTGATGATGGAGGCGAGGAACGATGAAACCCTAACTTCCCCAAAACACGATGAGATGGAAGCGAGTATTGGATTGATGATGATGAAATGTGTGGGACCTGCTATTGTGAGGAAGGATGCCGAGGTGGTTGAGGCAAATAGGGGATGTTGGGAGTACGGGAAAGGAGCAACCTAGCTGGGCGGACTAGATGAAATCATATGCTAGTGTTTTACATAGAGCTTTGTCTCCGATTGTTGAGAAGGACAATGACCTATCTGGTAATCGTGATATTAGGATATTAGCAAGGGGATTCGTTTCTCTAATGTGGAGCTCAGGGATGAAGAGGTGATATTCACGCTTGATGATGTGAAAACTGAGCGTGAATATTGGGGAAATTTATTGATAGGGTATGTTATTGGGGAATCTGTCCCATTTTCGGCAATGAAGCGGTTTTTTGAATCTCAATTGAGAGATGTGATCACTCCTGATGTGTTTCTCCATGATGAAGGATATTATGTGTATAAGTTTGAAACTGCAAGTGATAAGCAAGCTATT
Organism: Drosera spatulata; assembly: GCA_035668315.1. Lineage (NCBI taxonomy): Eukaryota > Viridiplantae > Streptophyta > Magnoliopsida > Caryophyllales > Droseraceae > Drosera > Drosera spatulata. The sequence goes on from JAOVYX010022881.1 coordinate 5,467, forward strand.
CTTCAACAAACCTGGTTCATGAACTTGAAGCCTCTTATTCTTAGAGAGTGGATCCATGAGTTTGTAAAGGAGGACATGATGCTATGTGTGTCTACCTAGATTTAATTTTCAGGGCTTAACTTGGAATACTGGGGCAGACCGAGGTTGGACAAGTTAGCAAGCAAAGTTGGTCGTGCAATTTGTACTGATCTTATGACTGCAAGGAAGGACAGAGTATCTTACCCCACAGTGTTGGTTGATGTGAATCCTCAGATGAAATTAGTTGAGAATATCAGTTTTGTGAATCGTGAGGGGAGAAGGTGGATCAGCTTGTGGTGTATGAATAGCTCCTCTTGAAATGTGCAAAATTCAACAAATAGGGTCATAAAAGCAGTGAATGCAGGACCAAGCCTTGGGTGAATAAGGTATGGAGACCTTTAGCAGTTCAAGTTCCTTGCAAGGATGCATCTGAGGTGAATGCGACTCGGGTTGGGGTACAGAATAATAGCTGGACTCGTAGTATAGAAAAGGGTAAGAGCTCCTTATCTGAGAAGTCTAACATTCCAATATCCCCTTGTCGTTTTGAGGTTCTCGATGTTGAGGAGAATCATGATGTGAGGGATGTGGTTCAGAAACAGTTGAGTATGATAACAGCCCCATCAGGAGTTTCTTCCTCCAAATGATTGATGTATGGAATGTTATGGGGCATTAATAAGGCAGAAAAACAAAATGCTATTCGCCGAAGCAACTCACGCGCATCACGTCGCTTCGTTCGGCTGTGGAAACGTACTGAGACCGCACGATGTGCGTGACACCATGCCCACTCCAAAACCAAACGAGAACGCTTAGCGCGAGCAGACGCACGCGAGATAGCCGACCGAGGGACGAAATCGAGGGATCGACGAAAAATCCCGACCCGCGTTTTTCACGAGGGTCACCAAGCCCGTCATCATGTTGGATGGGGGAAACCCACCCTACGCATCATGATGAGCGAGCAAGGTTGGGGGAGTCATGTTGGAGACCCCTGAGCTTGTGCAAGACGTTTTGCGGCAAAAAATAAATTGCCCTTCGATTTTTTAGTTGAAACTAGAGTTAAAGATAGTAAATATGAAAAAATAAGGAAGGATAGCCTGCAACATTGGGATTGCTTTAATAACTATCAGTACGCTTAGAATGGTAGAATATGGCTTAGTTGGGACAGGAATGTGTGGCAGATTGATCAGTTCATTGCTGGAGCACTCATAGAGAGGTTTTGCATTGTATTATTACCTTGTAAGTGAATGCAACCCTCTCAGAAATTGAAACTTCTTAAAGGCAAACTTGAAGCTCTTCAGAAAGGTAATTTTTTTCAGTTATTTGACAGGATAAATAACATGGAATTACAGCTTGAGGTTTATCAGAAAGCTCTTAGGCAATGCTATTCCTTGAAAAATAAGGAAAAGGCCGAGGCCCTGCTTGCGAAGTATAAGGATGGCTTAGTCAACGAAGATCTTTTTTTGAGGCAAATCGCAAAAGACCAGTGGTTAATGCTAGTTGATAGATTTTCGAGATATTTCCATAGTCTTATTCGAAGTAGGAGGAGGAAGAGTCTTATTCTCAGCTTGTTTGCTGACCCTTTGTCTATACAGAAGAGTTTATAGACTATTTTCGGGGATTATGGGACTGAGAAGACCCGTAATAGCTGTAAAATGGACTCTTTCATTCAGGAAGGTCCTTGTCTTTCTCCTGAACAGCAGAATATTTAATTTGTCCTTTCAGTGCTACTGAGGTTAAGGTTGCCTTGTGGGATATTGATGATGAGAAGTCGCCTGGGATTGATGGTTTTATAGCTGCTTTCTTCAAGAGTGTATGGACCATTGTGGGTATTGACATTACTGTTGCTGTTTTGAATTTCTTTGATACTGGAATTCTGTTGAAGAACATAGGAGTATCAGTGTTGCATCAGGTTGGCAAGGGTGAAAATCCTTCTAGAGCTAATGAATTCAAACCCATAGCATGTTGCTCAGTATTACACAAAATCATATCGAAGTTATGTACTAGACTCAAAACTGTTCTTCCTGCTCTGGTGGATTGGTCTCAAAGTGCATTTGTTCCTGGAAGGTCTATCCTAGATAATATACTATTATGCCAGGATTTGCTTTATGGCTATGATAGAAAAGGGATTACTCCCACATGCTTGGTGAAGATTGACTTGAGGAAAGTTTATGATATGGTTCATTGAGACTTTATCCAAGAACTGCTTTTGAAGCTGCAGTTCCCCTCTCAGTTCAGAGCTTGGATTATGACTTGTATTACTTCAGTGTGGTATACCCTGAATGTGAATAGGGAATATTGTGATCTCTTTCAAGGCAAACGGGGTATTCGACAAGGAGATCCTATATCCCCTTATATATTTGTTTTGGTGATGAAGTATCTTGCTAGAATTATAAAGAATGATAGTAAAAAAACCTGGTTTTAGCTATCATCCTCTGTGTAGTAAGCTTGGCATAGTGAATATTGCCTTTGGTGATGACTTGATGTTTGTTTGTCGTGCAAATGCCACCTCAGTTAGATATTTGAAAAATGGTTTAGACCATTTTGCTGCTGCCACAAAGCTTGAAATTAACACTAGCAAGAGTGTTATTTTCTTTGGTAGGGTGACAGGTGACCAAAGGCTTTTTCTTGTTAGAATTCTTGGGATGGAAATGGGTTCTCTTTACCTATGAAGTATCAAGGAGTGCCTCTCACTTCTAAGAAAATGAGGGTACAGTAGTATGGTCCTCTCACTGAAAAAAGCGTGCAACTGTTCCACAAGGGTCTGGTATTCCTTATCTGGAGTTCGTTCAAATCTTTATAGTTGACCTGTAAAAGTTTTTATGATCTTTTCTTAAAATTGGAAAAATTACAATCAGTGACCTGTCCTAAGCCTAAGAGATTATATATCTGACACATTGCAGCATCAGAGGGCTGTTTATGTGTCAACTGAACAATGGAATTTAGCATGGGGAAGTAGTTGAGTAGACATGTTCTAAGGTTTCTTGCACTTTTGCATGTTATCACGTATTTGTCTGTTTGATGCTTTTTCTACTCGAGTTCTAATCAATGTTATCTCAACTGTCTATATAAAATCCCAAGAATGTCATTCAGCGATCAAGACAATTTTTTTTTTTTCTTAAAATAAAAGGGAAAAGATATTTTTGCTATGTCTTGTAATTGTATGCTTCTCTGAGTTGGAGGTTGCAGGTTGAGACATTCGGAAGAATATCTAAGTTTTCATACTATACCTTTCTTTCTGCATCGAGAGGTTGTTGATTTTTCTTTTTGTTTTCTTATAGGCAACAAGGCTTTTTCAATTGCAGTTTTTGAGATTTTCTCTCATTCTTTGCATTTGCCATTTGGTGAATTGTTTTGCTTGGTGACCATGTCTAACGAACTTGGAGGAAGGACTGTTGATCTTGGCATCCATGACTTTTGGACAAGACGAAGCGGATCATTGGGAAGAACAAGCAGGACCAGCTGAGACGATCTTCTTTTAGTTTGTCAGGTCCTGCTGTTCATTCCCAGCTTGACGAGGACTTAGAATTCGGATTGTTTCAGAAGCGGGAGATATTGGTGACAGGGCTCTGAGCAGCAGGACTCGCAGCTGGAGTAGCAGTGTTCACTTCTCTTTTGATCATGTCTCGGAAAATGGATTTGGTGTTCGTATCCCTGAGGATTTTGTAACTCCATATGAAGTCTCTGATGCAAGGCATTCACCAGTAGAAATCATATCTCCTCTTTCAACGGATGGAATATTATTTTCTGAAGAGTATTTTCTCACTATAAATGCTACTCTTCTGTTAGATGAAGCCTAAATTTCTCTGTGTCGTGATATCTGTTCACTAATCTTGTTACTTTTTATGGACGGAAGGTGAAAAACCATGGGAGCAGTGGTGGCCGTTGTTTGAACATATATCTTGCCTGGTTCACTTGGCAGTTTTTTGGAATTCTGGGGGTATTGTTCTTGCTGCTATCCCTTTAATCTGCAATAGTACGGGAAATATTTGTACCCTGGCTGCTATATTGATATTACGTTGTGGTATTGTGCTTGTTTTCCCTTCAATCTATAAAGCAGTAGGAAATGCTAGTACCCTGGCTGCCATATTGATATTGTGATGTTTATTGTACGATTATCCGTCTGCAGTGTCTTGAATGTGTGACAAATAAGTATTCAGTTTCTATTCCTCTTGCCGAGTGTTTAACAGCAAAATTACTATCTGTGCTATAGAGAATCTAGTTTCAAAGGTGTATATGCTGGTCTGCTTGCTCTGCTCTGCTGCTGATTTTGACAAAAAAACATCCGCTACCTTTCATCAAGAAAATTGATCAGTGTTGTCTTGGTTGCTTGTTTTTAAAGTGATATGTTTGACATGTACATCAAGCTTTGAGCCTGTGACATTGGCCTTACTTTATTAGGCATTTTTGGTCTATGTCATATGTTTGGCATGCAAATCATGCTGTAATATTGGCTTTACTTTGTGTTTGGTAATTTTACCTTTCTCTCTATATAAAGTACCATATTTGTTTGAATGATACTTATGTGTCATTTTAATAAATTTACACAGTGCATTTTCTGCCTTTTCCGGTTACCGGTATGATGGAGCCACTTAATCTAGATTGTTTTCAACTGAAATTGTTGGTACTTCATGGAAACTTATGTGACATCCTTCAGCATCATACGCTTCCCTCTTCTGCTGGACTAGAATTGTGAGTTTGAGGGGTCCTTGCACTCGTTAAAATGATATGCTGATCCTTCATGTTTTATGCAGGTTACAACAAGGTATTTACTACAGAAATTGTTCGGTCCTGGAATAATCAACGTCACGAGCAATAAAAGCGTTTTGTATCTTAACCTTCCCTCAAATATGGTACTCGCTCTTCCTTCCTCTCACACTCAAATTCTTGAAACTTGCTAACTAACACTAAACGCAAGCAAGTTTTATTCATGTCATTGTCGAGAGCTCTGACATGAACTGGACGACATCACTAGACATTAGGCAGCATTCGGTCCTCTGGTTTGCTTTTTAAGCTGTAGCGACTATGTATATTTTTCCATGTTTTCCAAATGGAGTAAGCTACCATTTTGGGTTTTAGATCAAAAGGTATCTTCTATGCAGAATTAGAACTTATAATGATATATTTTAGTGTATGAAGATACTTCACAAAATCATAGGACTTTGCCTTGTCTAACACTAAGGCCTCGTTTGGTACGCAGATGGGATAAGGTGGGATAAATAATGATGGGATTAATAATCCCTTCACAAAATAGTGTCTATCTGGTAAAAATCAATTGTTGATACAACTACAAGCATATAACAAGTATGCTATATGGGTTCTTATGTTTTACTTGTCTCGCTAATACCCATTGTGGCATGGGAAACTTTTAGTGCGACTTTGTCTCTTATTCGTTTTTGCGGTTCCTCGATTCTTCTCTATGGCTTCCTTATGAATACATTGTGCTTATGTATCAAGTTGGTTCATTTTTTATGGGTTGGCTCGGTGTTGTTTTTCCAAGGTGATATTTCCAAGTTCTCTGATCTGTTGGCAATCGGTCTCACAACGGCTACTTAGGAAGCCTTGCTACCTTCAGTGGTTGGAATCAGGCTATGCTAAACCTCAGTGTCACGGGCCATTGGGTTTTTACTGCTCTGGGCTTTCTCGTTTGTAAGTCTCTTTCTGGTGGTTGCTTCACACTAAGACACTTAAACTTATCGGTTTGTCTAAGAACATGCTGAAACAACTATGAATCTTCTACCCCAAAATTTTGCTTTTGGTATTGATGATTCTTAACACGATTACTGGAGCAGGTTTGTCTAGCAGGTTTGTCTAGCTCTTGACATGAGATGCAACATTCCATTGTCCTGACTCCAAGGTCTAAATTTGCATAGGCACTAGAGGAGCCTATCGGTGCAAAATAATACACACGAGCCGTCTACGATAAGCTTGAGCTTTTGATAGAGATGGTTACTTAACAATTTTTCTTTCTTTGCAGCGATGCTCCTGTCTGCTCAGTGCATAATCCTTGGGGTTCGCTCTGCTCAAGGTTTCAGGCTAATTCTCATGAGGCTGAAGTTAGTGTCAGGCAATGGTTTCAGGTGCTGGAACAGTGAGAGGAGGGTGGATAATCACAAATTTCAGTTGCTACTCTTTATGCTGCTGATAATGATCTGGGTATTTCTGGTGATTTTAAGTGGGGTTTTGGAGAAAAAGGAGTTTGGAAATGGTGGAAGTGAAGCTCAACTTTGGTTAGCTTGCCTGGTAGCTCCTCCTGGTGTTCGGATTAGATGGTGGCTTTCTCGGCTAAATGGCCAAGGATTGGGCTCTCGTGGCATGTTGAAATGGGTTCCTTTTGGGACCTTGATGGCTAATGTCTCAGCTGCATGCATCATGGCTGCACTGGCTACGATTAAGAAAGAGGTGAGGTTTGGTGTAATGCTTTCATGATGTTTTGTTTTTCTTTCTTTTACTCTCTGCTGCACTTGATGTGGATTCTTATATTTTTCCTTGTCTATCGAAATCAACACATGATTTTCTCATTCGTCTTCTACAGGTGAATACATAGAGATCCATCACTGGCATTCAGCTTGGGTTCTTGAGTTGTTTTCCTCTCTTTTCTTTTTCAAGCAGCCGATACATTCTCATATGATCGAAGGTGCCGTGTCTTGTCTATGTAGTTCATATCAGTTCATCGATTTTTTTATTCATTTCTGTGGTGATTGAACGATCTAGGGTTCCTATGCCAAATTCGATATCGGTTTGGATGTGCTTGAAGCTGATTTTATATGAAAGATTGACTTGAAAATAGTGTCATTTTCGATATCGTAATGGAAGCTGATTCGATATTGGATTCTTTTATTGTACCTTCTCTCAAAATCGGCACCTGATTTTCTCCGCCTACTGATTTTCTCATCCGTCTTCTACAGGTGAATACTCAGAGATCTATTACTGTCGCTTCTAACATTCAGCTTGGGTTGCTCGGTGGTTTTTAGTACAGTTTCGACATTCATTGCTGAATATCGTGCAATGATGTTGAGCAGCCATAGCTGGAGGGCAGATGCATATGCCTCCATTACGATAATCTTCTCATTTGCCTTGGGAACAATGATCTATTCTGTACTTGTTTGGGTGAAGGGATAATAGCAGAAGCATTGTTGATCCAATTAAACCATCCATGCTGGCTAACATCCTACAGAGGGAAGAAAATAATGTCCTTTGCCGCCGGACACTGATGTACTCTATGCCCGATTGGATAACGGGATAATAATAGAAGAAAAGTTGATCAGATTCCACTATTAACTGACAGTTGATAGCGTACACAATTAAGGAAAATGATTCATGTGCTTAATCCTAGCCTAGTGGAGCTTCATAGACAAGGGTGATGACCAATGATAATATACTTCTTTGTCTTGATTGGTTCAGCGTAATGCAAATATTTTTTTTATTATGCGCTCTTCTGATGTATGTTAGCATGATTGAGCATTCTAGTGCCCGTTCCTGCGAACTTTGCCCATCAGGTGGTATGACTAGATATCAGTTTCATCAGCAATGCTATGTTGTACCAGCATTTGAGTTATTTGTTTCCTTCAGTTTCAGGATGTTGTCCATGTGTCAGCTTGATTTTTTTTTTTCTCATCGATTGAAAAACAAATCTCTCTAAAAAGATTACACAAGATCAACAGTCATCATTATTTACAACACCAACTTAATCATCTTTTGAAGCATCAACTATTTCTCCCTGTGTAGTATATTTTCATTGTCTCGAATAAATTATGAATATTGACTTGAAACAATTACTGGTAATATGTGTCGATTATGTGAGTGTTGACACTTTTGTCATTGTGTGTATGGAGATGAAAACGCGAGTGGACAAAGAGAAAAATATAATGATGAAGAATATGATGTGACATAAACTAGGATGTTTTGAAATTTTAGACCTTAAATAGTTACTTCCTCCGTCCAAGAAAAACTGCAACATCTTTCCTAATTTGTCTACCAAAAAAACAATAAAAAATTACAACACTACCCCCATTTAGAAAGTTTTTCATGTAAAAATATTCAATTATCCTCACTATTTATTTTATATCTCATGATCACTATCCACTATCATCTTTTTTTTCCCTCTCTTATAAGGGTATTTAGATAAAATAAGCACAAAACACCGCTTTTCCTTAATTAGCATGCAAGGATCTCATGTTGTTATTTTTATTGGACGGAGGAAGTATTATTTATGAAAATATTTGTAATTTATATAGAATATATATTTAATAATGTGTTATAATTTATTCGATACGAAGAAAGTGTCTGTTTATTTAGGACCAAGTATATGAAACATCAACATATACTTTGTTTGTCAAATATATATATAAATCATAATATATACTTAATAGAATTAGGGGATGCATGTCTTGACACACAATGCATCAAATAAAAATCCAACGATTAAGATTCAAGCAATAAAAATAAAAGATTAATATTAAATTATTATATTTTAATCTTAATTATTTATTTATATGTTTAAATTTTAACCGTTCATGATTAATTTTTTTATTTTTTTTAGGTCGAAATCATACAAGATTATTGATGTCAATTTTGACCTTTGCTCTTTTCTCTTGTCGTCAAGAAAAGTTAGCTTTATAATGTTTGAAATGTACC
>JAOVYX010022882.1:0-14114 GCA_035668315.1 Drosera spatulata
GTCAAGGTGATCAAGATTGCTACTGCAGAAAATCCAGCTGATATGTTGACGAAACCAGTTCCTGTTTCGAAGTTTCGACATTGATTGAAACTCTTAGGAGTGGAGGATACCTAGGCTCGTTTGAAGCCTAGGTGGAGGTTGCTCAACGACAATGATGATGATTTGAGTCAAGGTGGAGATTTGTTGACGGTGGTGTCTCAAATCTGCGTTCGTCTCCGAGTCCTTCCCTGCGTGCCTTCTCCGCGTAGCGTGTCTGGATTTGGCTTATAAAAGGGGAGGATTGGTGGAGATGGAAAGACAGAGCAAGAGAGACGCAAGGAGAAGAGGGGAAAGGCAGAGAAGGAGAAGGAGATCTGCAGGAGAGGAAGAGGAAGAGAAGAGGGGAGAAAGAGATAAGGGATAGGAAATACTATTCATATATACATACAAAAACATATTGAGGGTTTAAGGGATTTGTTTTAGAGATTATTATCTTTATCCCTTATTGTGAGATTCTCAAAATTTTGAGCGTAACTCCTTTTATATTTCTCTTTGGTTAGTGGATTCTTCATCGTCGTCGGCCGCCCGTGGTTTTCCCGAAAGGTTTTCCACGTAAAAATCTTTGTCTTATTAATTTTGCGCACTCATTATTATTTGTGTTTGTAATTAACTGACCCGTTCGTAACACAATTAACCACATCTGCATGAAGGATGAGGTGATGGCATTATAAGCTTGCTCAATCGAGGACAAAACTTCCCGAAACTCAACCATATATGTCTAATGCAACATAAACTCAGACATCAAACATACGAACGATTCAAAATGCAATGTGTTTGCCTTTATTTACCGAAAATGATTACCTGAAAATTAACTAGGTATGAAGGACATTGTAATTTCACTTCTCAAAGAGAATCTTCCGTGACCACAGCAACCGAGTTATGTACAAGAAATACTGGATTGAAAGCAAGGATATAAACAATATATCTCCAGCTTCTATTAATCAGTCTCTCAAGCACTAAACCAAACTAGCATGCTAGGTATAGCTCGACTCTGATGCTTATGATATTCAGTATGGTCGTAGCCATCATCAGAATTCATCAAACCAAAAGTTTATTCCAACCCCGTGACTGAAATACCATTTGTATCTTAGCACGCTTCTTTGCTCAATATTTCTGAGGCTTAGACAGAACAATGCACTCATGCCTCTTCCATGTATCCACAATGATTTAAGTACTCACAGCACATACCACACCAAAGAAGATATACTATCATAACTGCAGCCACGTTTATAGGATAACAACAAACAGAAACAACAAATCCACACTCGATCCAATGATGAACAGATCTCTATGATGTTGAAGCAAATAGAGGAATCAATTTTAAGTATAGAGGATTAGTGATCTAACCAGCCAAGTCAGTGCTATTAATCCCAGTGAAAGTGAACAAAGACCCAGATGCACCCTTGAACAGCAAGTTCAAGCAACCATTTTCAAGCTTAGCCTCATCAGGCATCCTCACATCATCACCATCAAGAAAGACCTTTGCCTTGTAAACCCTACTCCCGGAATCACTGTCCCATTCCTTGGGCGCCACCGCGGACACCACCACCGCCTTTGTTTCCTTATCCATCTTCACCTTCAGGGTCTTCGCTGCTGTACCTGGCATGTCGATCCTGATTCGAAGTCCTTCGTCCTCTTTCTTTGCTTCCCCCACTTCTCTTTTGAGTCGTTCCCCATAAAACTGTGCCTCATAAATCTCCATCATCCTAGCTGCCCAACCAGCATATCAACATTTGCAACCCCAAACAAGGACAGCATCATCATCGACAACCGACAAAAGAAATCACAGAAGCAGCAATACCCAAGACAAGTAATGCTACTATTATACTTAACAGCTACAGCAATTAAAGCAGCCGAAATAACAACACACACAACAACAACAAAAACCATAATGGCAGCAAAAACAACAACCCAGAGAAGGAGTAATGATTTTGAAAAGGAAAACAGGGTTTTGAGGGCACCAAATAAAGAGAATCGTAGAAAATTTTGAGGGACAGCACTCGCAATAATAGCAACAACAATAGCAACAAAAACAGCATGGATGACTAGTCGCCCAACACTTTCTCCTCTCATCTCTTCACATTTGGCATCGACACATCATTTATATCCTCTCCTCATGTTTCTATTTCAATTACCTTTTCCTGAAACAACTTCCTTCTCTAATTTTCCACATTCATCGATATGCTCAATTTCACTTTTTTTTTCATTATGATATCAAGTTGTGTGAATTTATTGAAATTTTACAGTTCACACTGTTAAGACATCCATCAACAACGGTCCAAATACTTTGCTAAGCGTAGTTACCATCACAATAAGGAGGTATTTTCTTGATTTATTCATTATCCATCTACACAATATTGTAATAATGCCAAAGATGGAAACTTTTGTACTATAAGTCCCCTCAACCAGAGATCAATAGAAATCATCAAAAAGTGTTCATTCGAACAAACGTTCATAATACGATCTCAGAGGCACAATGGCTCATACCTCTGTTCTTCCTCCATGGCTGAATTAGATCAGAAAACCATCAAAACACATCCAATGTCATTGCCATTATCAAACACAATTCCACAAAACACATCCAATGAATCAAACACATCTATGATTTCTTCATCCTCTTTCTCCTCGGCTCATAATTTTCTTCACATCAGAATAAAAAATAATTTATTTATTTTTATTTTGGAAAGCATAGGTTATTCCTTTTCTCAAAGGACAAAGTCTCTACGATTTTGTCGATGGTACGCTCCCATGTCCAAAAGAAACAGCTTCCACCGCGACATGACACCAACAAGATGTCTCTATTATGGACCTCCTCATCTTTTCCTTATCCGAAGAAGTCCTACTGATGGTCCTCGATAAGAACACCAGTCGAGAAATCTGAGATGCCCTCCACGCTACTTTCGGTTCCTCGTCTACGGCACGTACACTGTCCCAGCATCTAAATCTTTAGCAACAAAGTCAAAAACCTTATAAGTTCGTCTTCACCTTCCTCCAACGAGCTAATTTTTAGCCGATAAACTCAGTGTTGTCGACAAACCTCCGCCTCCAAAAGATTTTAATCTCCATACTTTTTGTGCACTGAAACTCGATTTGCAAGACATCGTACCATCCCTTCTCTGTCACACTGACTCCATCTCATATACAGATCTATACGGTATTCTTTAGAGCCATGAGTGCTTAAAGTACCTCCAGAAGGTTCAAATTCCAATCGCACCCTCCGACCCACCTCGAGCCTTCGTCGTCGCTTCCTCCCAAGCCAATAGAGGAGGTCGTGGTAGATCATTTCGTGGTGGGCTCAACAATACTCGTGGACACGGTAGAGGAGGTTGATTCTCGGGTGTTAGACAACAATCTAAGGATGGCGGCCGACCATGGTGTACTTACTATCAATGGAACAACCATACCAAAGCAACTTGTTTTTACAAAGAAAATCACACCATCCCTACCCCATCTCATAATCCCCACAAACCTTAGATGAGCCAAATTTCACATGGACCTACTTATTCAACATACCCAGCAGCAGCTAACTACGTGAATGCTTCTCGTCTTCTCTTACCTACTCCAGCAAATCATGGGCTCAATTGGATTTGAGATACAAAAGCATCATATACCATGTCACTCCGGATCTTCAATCTCTTTTGACTTATCAGACTTATACTGGTTTTGACCAACTGCATGTCGGGAATGGTTGCGGACTTCCTATTGGTAACATTGATAACATTACTTTTCCATCTTCTCTCTCAGACCTCTCTTTTCGACTCTCTAATGTCTGGCATGTTCTATCCATCTCAAAACCATTACTCTCTGTTCAAAAATTTACACATGATAATAACATTTATTTAGAATTTCACCCTTCTTGTTTTTTTTTGTCAAGGATCGCAACACTAAAAAAATTCTACAATCCGAACTGAGTAATTTGCACATGATAATTTTTTGTCTGGCATAGATCACTCCGTCGTGGATATGAAGCAGTCGACAAACCTCAACATTTATAACTCACTAGAACTTAAACCTTGATGACTTCATCGGACGGATTATCATATCCAAATTCGCATTAAGTTATCTCAAGTATAGGATCTTCTTGATGAATGAAAGTGTAGCATGGATGATTGAGACGACAACTAATTGATAGCTTAGTGGAAGTCCAACCATAGAGTTAAAATGAGTATAGCCATCGCTATAATTTGACATCAAAAAGTGTTATTTGTTCAAATTATAGAACTCTTGCTCCAATGTTTGGTTCTATTTTAATGCAAAGTGATTTCATTTTAGAATCGAATGATTCCAAAATTATAGCACTCTTGCTCCAATGCTTGATTCTATTTTACAACCACATGGTTGCAAGTGATTTTTAAATGAAAAGGTGACGTGGTAAGGATGACTACACTCAAATTTGATTCCAAATGTGAAATCAAATTTAGCTCATTTTTATTTTGACACTGCATTTGGCTCATGTTTGAGCACTGTTTTTGCATTTTGGTATTAAGTTATAGATATAGAATCGCATTTAACTCATGGTTGGACTTGCTCTTACAGCTCATGTTTTTGTCTTCGATCTTTCTTACTCTGGGACTAAGCATATCACTTGTGATTTTTGGTGGGAGGATGCGTTCGGATTCCTCAAAGAGTTGGCAACAGTCATGGATGTTTGTGTGACCATATTCGGTTATTTGAAAATTCAGGGTCGAACAAAGAGAAAGGGGATAAGAGAATGACAACACTAGTTAGTTCAGGGTATTATTTGGGGATGGATGAAGCCCATATATGTCATTGCTTGGTAATTGTCTTGATGATCGATTAACCGTAAAAGTTTAACCAAATAAAAGTAACCGACTTACCTAATAACATTAACCAATAAACTGATTAACTGAATCTGCCAAAATCGAATATAACCTACAATAATTCTTCTTTAAACGACAACTTTTTTTTATGTAGCTATTGATTCTAACCTAACAAATGATACATACATCCAACTCCCCAAAAAAGGCTACCCCTAAAATAATTCGAATTCATTAGTAGTTAGGCTCAAAACTTTCTCTAAACGAATTCTATTGTTTTCATCTTTTTCATTTTAACATCACCTACTTTGTGCATTATAATTTTCCTCCCATATCAGAGTATGCTTATTCTTGTGTGTTTGTCTTTCGTCAGCATCAATTGATTTGCATTAAATCAATTGCTCTGTGTCCATTGGAAAATAGAATTCCAACAAGTATAGTAACTCATCGATGGGGGCATCTATACATATTAGTGGCACACGCACCAATCTCCACGGGATCGAAGTTTAATTAAACCTTTCCACTAAAAATCAATTCGTAATGAGTGGATTGACACATGATCAATATAAAAACATGAAATATTTTTGTCCAACCGGGGTAGATTATTCTCAACAGGTTTTGCATAGGTGGAATCTGGGGAGCCTGCAAAGATGAAAGGAGACTAGTGTAGGGAATTGCATGGTTTTGGGGAATGTAATTGTTAAGGCACACTTCCATACTTAGTCGATTACATCTTTGAATACCATACCAGTTATTATAGGGCAGTATATTTCTAGACATTAGCTACAGGATTAGTTATGGATGATTTCTTGTCCTTACCTTTGGAATAATTACTTTCCATGTAGTTGTTGTAATTGTGTATAAGTTGGAAGACAATGAAATTCATATGCTTGTGGCATATTTTTTCATGATATCAAAGCAACAATGAAAGAATGCTGTTAAAGATACAGAATGAAAGAATGGTATGTTGAATGACCTTATAGAGCAACTACACCTGAACTATGGAACAGCCCCCTGCAGAAAAAAAGGTCATTGAGCCAAAATGAGTGTTTAAAATTAAATACAAGACTAATGGGATGATTGAGCGTTACAAAGCACGTTTGGTGGTAAAGGATTCAACCAAACAGAACGGTTAGATTATATAAAGACATACGCTTCAGTTGCTAAACTTACAATAGTTAGACATTTGCTCGCAATAGCAACAACTAAGCATTGGGAGCTACATCAGTTGGATGTGAATAACACATTCTTTCATGACGATCTTAACGAAGAAGTATACATGATTCCACCTCCCGGTTACTCTAAGCTGGGAGATCCTCAAGTTTGAAGGTTACGAAGGTCTATTTATGGCCTAAAACAAACTTCAAGGCAATGGTTTGCGAAATTTTCCATCTCTTTACTAAAATATGGTTTTAATCAATCTCAGGCCAATCGTTCCTTCTTTATCAAAAGATCTAACGATACTTATTTTGCATTTTTAGCGTATGTTGATGACTTAATTATTGTAGAAATAATTCTTCTGCTTGCACCCACTTGAAATTTTACTTGGAAACATGATTCCATATTAAAGATCTAGGAAGCCTCAAGTATTTTCTCGGTCTTGAGGTGGCTCGCTCACCTTCTGGTATTTTTGTTTCTCAAAGGAAATATTCTCTTTACATTCTTTCAAAAGCCGATCTCCTTGGATGCAAACCAACCTCTTCCCAAATACAGGTTAAACTCAATAATGAAGCTGGTGAATTGCTAGCTGATTATCAAAGATTAGTTGGTTGTCTTATATATTTGACAATATCCCGACCAGACATCGCATACTCTGTTAATGTGCTTAGCCAATTCATGCAGACACCAAGACAATCGCACCTAGATGCTGCTCTACGGATCCTTTGATACCTCAAAGGCACTCCAGGTCAAGGAATTTTTTTCCCCACTGATAATATTTTTAACTTGTATGCTTACTATGATGTAGATTGGGTAGGTTGTCCAATGTCCCGCCGCTCAACCAATAGGTACTTTGTATCAGTTGGCTCGTCACCAGTATCTTGGACAAAAAGCAATCAACTGTTTCTAGATCTGGTTGTGTGCCTTGCTAGCTGATTTGACCATCAAGCAATGCCGACCTATGTATCTTTATTGTGATAACCAAGTTGCATTACACATTGTGACAAATGCAGTATTCCATGAGCGCACTAAGCACATTGAGATTGATTGTCATTTTGTCTGTGAGTGCGTGCGGTCAGGTGATATTACAACACGCTATGTGCCTATCGATTCCCCGTTAGCCGATATATTCACCAAAATATTGGGCGTGGAGAGCTTCAAAGCAATCATTGGGCAAGTAAGGCATTACAGACATCCATGCTCCAACTTGAAAGAGAGAGTATTAAGACACACTTTCATACTTTGTCGATTACACCTTTATATAGCATATCAGTAATTTTAGGGCAGTATATATTCTAGTGGTTAGCTATAGGATTCGTTATGGGATGATTTTCTGTCTTTATCTTTGGAATGATTACTTTCCATGTGGTTGTTGTAATTGTGTATAAAGTTTGAAGACATGAATGAATTTCATATGCTTCTGATATATTTTTCAGTAATTTTGAAACTTTTCTATGGTCAGGTCAGGTCTAAATGCTGATTTTCCTTAACCATATAAGACAAACAAGACCATATGCTATGTCCGAACACAATCCCCAAAGTTTTGATGATGGGTTGGTTGTACCTCTAATTGTTATTGGTGATATAGACAATTTTCTTATAAGGAACAAGTTTTTCGAGTTGATTTAACTTGTGTCGTGGCATCATAAGACCTCCTTTTATGAAACTTTTGTGTAATAGTTATAGTCGCATACTTATGTTTTTTTTTTTTTTTTTTGTGGAAAAAATTGTCTCTATGTATCTCACGTTATGCTGTCTATAAAATGATATTGTTATCTAATTCGTAGTAATCTAGTACCGTCACTAAAGATTATCATTAGAGGAATCAATATCTAGCATAGGACTTGAGGTGAGATAGAGCACCATTATATATGGAAATATTGTTCCCTTGTGCCTAAGTTGATATCACACCTATGACCACATGGTCAGGCCAATGATTGTATATAATTTTGTTATTTATTTTTGTGAAAATTACCTATTGATCTTATTTTTTAAACTTATATACCAATAGATCACACCTAATTTCATACACCATTTGGTTTTTTTTTTTTTTTTTTGTCTTTTTTTTGGCAAAAAGAATACGTTGATTTTCAAAAATATCCCTCACCAAAATTAATATATTCCTTTATAGTTCATTCCATCCCCGAGATGCACTTTCCATCTTCATCTAATTTAACATCGATGAAGAAATAGAGGATTCAAATGATTTAAAAAATAGAAATTCAAACTTTAAATTGATTCAAATGATATGGAAACTTTTAAAAATTAACAAAATATTTTGAGAGATATTATTTTACTATCATAACCGCCCTCTACCACCATCACTATCCATAACCAACCTCGACCACCATATGTCACCATCCTCGAGGATGAGCGAGATTGACTGTAATACCCCGAAAATTTCGCTATTTAAATATACGAAAAAAACGTACATAAAAATCATTATTTAATATATTCGTAAAGTACGTATAAATTTTCGTTATTTAAAAATACATAAAGTACGTATATTATGCCCATGCGAATAAATATAACGAATGAGAGACGTTATGATCGCACGAATAAGTATAGCGAACGAATCAACAACGTTATAATATTATAATGTAACGGATGACGATATATCAAACAAATAAATATAACGAATAGATAACGTTATAACGCACGAATAAAACTAACGAATAAGTAACGTTAACGTTATGTTAAAATGTAAAGTTATAACGTTAAGAATATTGCGCGTTGGGGTAACGGTTTTAATCCCAGAAAGTTTATATTATTAAATGGGATACGATATTAATAATTTTGGTATAATTAAATTGACACGAATTAATTAATGGAAGATCAATATTACGAAATTGAGATAAATACAGACTGACGAAAATATAACGATCGACCGACTGAAATCATTTCACTAAACCATTCCATCCCTTCCCGCCATCTCCTTTCCTATTCACTTTCTTCCCACCAAACTCCCTTCCCTCCACCAAATCGTCACCACGCATGCCATCACCAATGACCTCACCTAACCACCACCATCACCACGCTATAACCAAGACAACCACCACGCCATCATCAACTTCACCATCACTTGCCATCACTGCCATGCCTCGCTATCACCACCTTCTTCGTTGTCCTCGTCGCGCGAGACCGAAAACAAGCACCACGACACCTTCAGCTTTGACCATAACCCGAATAGCCAACACCCTGAGTCCATCACCACCTCCATGCTAACACCGTCCCGACAACCACGCCACCACCCCGAGCTCGTCGTCGTTCTCTACAAACCAAACCGAGACCTCCGCACGACTCCAACACCAACGCTATCATCGTCTTCAACACTCAAGCACGACAAAATAGCCAGCTCATCACTTCCTGAGCCTCCAACGACCCCCAAGGACTCTCCCAAGCAAAACAACAGTAAGCGTACAGCCCTCATTGATTCTCCTCGAAGAATCGACGAGAAAACCATGAAATAACAACTTTCAGGCAAAACCAGAGATTCCGGCGATGTTCTCCGGCAACCAACATTTCCAGAGGGGTGGTGAAAGATAGATGGTGAAGGAAGTGAGGCTCGGGTGCCTTGGGTTTCAAGTTTTGGACGTAAACGAACTCAAAAACACCTTAACAAGCTTTTCTGACCAAATTCCGGCCAACTTCCGGCCAAAGCCCGGCAGAGTAAGATGAAGTGCTTTGGTGACATTGGGTGTCATGGGTATTGGAGTTGGTACGTAAACAAGCTATAAAACGCCTTAACGAAGCCTTTTCGGCGACATTTCGGCCACTTTCCGAGCACCGGCTGTGACGGCAGTCTCGTGCTTAGTATTTCATCAATATGATGTGTTATGATGATTATGAGGAAAAGGGTACCGCCAAGAGGGCGATGATATAGTTGTTTGCTTGATTGATGTGTTGAGACGATAACGGAACTACGATTTCGATAATATATGCATGGGTGTGTATGCATTACGTTAGGAGACATTATCTAATGCTAATAATGATCCTAAAATGTCATGAACGTACTTCTTTGAATATGTGTACGCTTGATGTGCGATATGAGGAATTATACTTAATTATGAAATTTATACGATAACGAAACTAAGGTTTCAATAATATATGTGCATGGGTACATGCGGACGTAAAATAATGTTAATTACGATCCCTAAATGCTATGGATGAACGTCGTTATACGTGTGCATGTTTGGTGTGCTGATACGATGAATTGTTTTTGATCACGGGGTTCATGTACTAAAAGGATATTAAATATATCATGGGGGGATCAGGTTGTAACAGTAAACCTTGACATCAGGATCAAGATCGGGAATGATTGTTTTATATGTTTGATATGTGATGTGGGGTATTGGGATTGTCTTTCCTAGAATTTTTGTTAAGGCGTGATTGAAGTGTTAAATGCGTTGTATGTGATTTCTGTACAAGCTTCATATGCTATCTATATTCTGAATATGTGTCATATATCATATTTCATATTAAGTGGGAATGGAGATTTAAGAAACACTACAACAAATATAATAACAAACTAAAGATAACCAAACAAATCCATTATCGTTGATGAGGTCGTATAGTGAGTCCTTCGGGATCGAGTTCTTTATCCCTAAGAGCGTTCAAAGTAGACATGAGTGGATCACACGTTAAATCTAGCTAGTAAGAGAACAAGTGTAGTTCTCTTTATATGCGCAGCAACAGGAAGTCGTGGGCCAGAACATCGGCCAATTGGGTGTAACACTACAAAAAAAAAGCTTATTTGCGACGGGAATATTTAGCGACAGGAAAAATCCGTCGTAGAAAATGAAATTAAAAAAAAGAAAAGGAAAAAAAACTTTCTGCGACGGAAAGTCAACATCCGTCGCACACTTTTACATTACTGCGACGGATTCCGTCGAAAAAAAATAGAGATAAAATTTGTGAAATAATTATGATATTTTACGATGGGATCCGTCGCAAAATTATAAATATTTGTTATAATTATAAGTAAGTGAATTTTTTTGCGACGGATTCCGTCACAAAATGATATATATTTTTTATAATTATAAATAGAGATAAAATATGTGAAATAATTATGATCATCTGCGACGGATTCTATCGCTGATTTATAATCCGTCGCAAATTTATAAATATTTGTTCTAATTATTAATAATTATGACGGAACAAAAATGCGACATGTTTCGTCGTCAAATCATGGTTTATGTAAACTTTTTCCCTCAAATTTTTCCTAAGTTGCGAAGTGAGAAGATCTGCGACGGGTCCGTCACAATTACACAATGATTTGCGACGGCTCCGTCGCAGATACTCTTAGGAAAAATTTATCACACGATATTATGTTTAAGGTTGTTCAGGCATAATATGTCGAAATGTGTAATAAAATTCAAAATATTCTATGTTTGATGTCAATATGTTATATATTATGAATTAATTTATCGTACGTAAATTGTAAATGTAGCAAATATATATAAGACATCAATGGTAACATAACTAATGTTTCGATTATTTGTTATCTTCTAAATAATGATTTATATCTCGTTTATTCGGTTGTGATATTTGGATGATAAATGTAAGGTTTTAGAGTTCCTCCATACAGTTAAGGGTTAGGGTTTAGGGTTAGGGTTTAGAGTTTGGATTATTTTTAGTAATTACATTAATGCGACGGATTCCGTCGTGGGTATCAAGTTTTGCGACGTAATTCGTCGCACAGTATTAAGGAAAATTCAATTAATGATTTTTACAAATAAAATAATCATGTTACATGTTAAAGTTTGAAATCATTATCCAAAATTAAGATAATTACAAGTTAAAAGTTTTGTATGCGTTTCAATGCATTTCAAGTGAAAAGTTTTCATTAATTTATCGTACCTAAATTGTAAATGTATCAAAGATATATAAAACATATGTGGTAGCGTAATTAATCTTTGGATTATTTGTTATCTTTTAAATGGTGATATTTGGATGATGAATGTAAGGTTTTGAAGTTTGGGTATAGGATTAAGGATTAGGGTTTTGGTTTAGGTTTAGGGTTTGGATGAATTTTAATAATTACATTATTAATTACTAGGGTTTAAATGAATTTTAATAATTACATTGTTGCGATAGAATCCGTCGCTTAGCATTAAAAATATATATAATTTGACTTCGATATATATTATTTTTAAAAAAATATAGAAATGTTATTTGCGACGGATCCGTCGCTAAGTCAAAAATATTGCGACGGAATCCGTCGCTAAGTAAGAAATATTGCGACGGGATCCGTCGCTAAACTAGGTTAAATTTGTTTACTAAGGTTTGGACGAAATCCGTCGCAAAATTTAGTGTATAACTTCACCAGCCGCCGCCCGCTTCCCCTTCCTCCGTTTCCTTTCTCCTCTTTCTCTCCTCCTCTCTCTTCCCATCGCCGCCACAGTCCCCTGCCATCCTTGTTGCCAGCGCGCAGGCGTACCACCAACACCGCCAAAAACAACGTCTCCACCACTGTAATAACCCAAAAATTTATTGAATTTAAAAATATATTTTGGGTTAAAAATATACGTACGAAGCGTATGCAACGAATGCATAAATAAAATTTATGAACGATGAACGTTACATCGTTAAAATTATTATGCATTTGAGACACAGGTTTAAGCCTAAAAACTTGAGATGATTGAATGAAATATTATTATGAAATATTTGGGATAATTAAATCTACAATGATTAATTATTGAGAGACGTTATGATCGCATGTTTATTTATAATGAACGAATCAACGTCATAATGTTATAACGTAATGGTTTTTAATCTCAGAAAGTTATATCGTTAAACGGAATACGATATTAACGTTTTTGGTACGTTTAAAACAACACGAATTAATTAACGGAGGATTATTATTACGAAACTGAGATAAAAATAGACTGACGAAAATATAACGAGGGACCAAACCAATTCAAATCACTTTCCCTCCATTTCTTATTTTTCAATGGATTCCTCCTGTCAGCGCACCATTTCATGCGTACCCGGCCACGACACCAACCGGACCACCCGACCGCCTCCACCAATTCCACCAAGCCACCATTCGTCATCCACCTCACCAACCACCTCGTCATCATCTTAAGTGCCAAGAAAGAGACTCAGCCAAGGGAGAAAGAAGCAGCCGCGTTCCTCTTCCCTTCGCGCCGCGCCTTGTTCAACCGAGACACCATCAACCACGAGAAGTTTGAAGCTTCTCCGCATGACACACCATGAGCATCATAAGCCGGGGAGAGACACACTGTGAAGGAAAACAAAAGAGAAGGAAGCCGCACGTTGAACTGCCACGCCACCTTCGCGCACGCCACCATCTTCTTCACGCCACCTTGAACTGCCGCGCCACCATCATCTGGCAACCATGAGATGCTCCTCGTCGTGGTAATGTCGTGTGAGGAAGAAGCTACAGCCGCGATGGTCATCAACGTGAAGAACAACAAGCTCGCGCGCCTTGTTCCTTCTCCCTCGCGTTGTCATGTCGTCTTGCCGGCCTCACGACGTCATCGTCTTGGACACGCTGCCACCTCCCTGACCATCACTCGGGGAATGTTTTGACAAGCTAGAACGATGCAGAGTAGATTAGCATGGTCCATGCGCATGGATGACACGCACAAGTCGGGAAGAACACTCCAAGGGCATTTCCGGCCAACTTCCGGCTAGCATCCGGCCAGAGACCGATGGTGAGCGAAGACAGAGAGTTCCTAAGTAGGGCGAGGTGCCTTGGTGGTGTTGGGTGCCTTTGGTTTCGAGATTTGGACGTAAACGAACGATAAAACGCCTTAACGAGCTTTTCCGGCCAAGTTCCGGCCAAGGTCCGGCGGGCAGTCGTGAAAGCATGTGGTAGAGCAAGATGATGTGTTTTGATGACTTCGGGTGTAATGGGTGTCGAAGGTGCTACGTAAACGAGCTTTTAAACGGCTTAACAAAGCATTTCCGACGATATTCCGGCCGTATTCCGGCCATATTCCGGCCACTGGCGATGACGGCAGCGGGGAAACGACGGTGACGAAGGAAGGACGACAGGACGATGACCTCCGGTGTCAATGGTCCTAGGGTTTCTAAGGGGATTCTTTAACCCTAAGTAAAACTAGGGTTAAACACGCTTCAAAGGTAACCTAACCCCTCTCGATCCAAATCATG
>JAOVYX010022883.1:0-14112 GCA_035668315.1 Drosera spatulata
TATAAAAAAATTTCTTAAAAAAAAAAAAAAAAAAAAAAAAAAAAGCTTATGAACTATATATATATTACAAGAACTAAAAAACCTAAACCTAAATTATCAGAAAAATTAAACTTAAACACATATCCGAAAATACCCAAACATATGATCCTGAATAACCATGGGGACCTCTTTAAAGCTCATCCATGGCTCCTCATAGAAAGTCTGAAATAAAGCAACTACCTCTCTGGCAACATTACTATGATGAAACCTATAAATTATTCTCATGTACGCTTTGATATTAGAAAATATTGGACAAATTATCTATGAAAGGAAGTCATGAAGATTGTAACATCAAAAAATTTATACCAATATGTGTCAGGATGTAGGGGACTGCTAGGATCTGGATGTGTGCGCTGAGATGTACGAGAACGTCTATCAGATGACTGTCCACTGATAGATACCCGTGAAGATGGCTGAGATGTCTCCCCGGACTCTCGAATCGAGACATCAAGTCCTGAGACTGACGCCATGATGTCAAACTGAGATGTCCCTGGGTCTGCTACCCGTGAAGTGATCTCATTGGCAGGATCGAAACATCGATCCTGTCTTCTTCCTCCACGAGATCTTGAGCCTCCACGTGAGGCCCACGCCTCCCTCTAAATCCAGAAGAAGAAGACATCTGAAATGATACGAAATACGGTTAGTTTGTGTTAAATCACTATGCAATTAATTTTACAAGTGTGAAACCTATGTCGTTTTTATATTTTTAAAAACACTTTTGCATTAAGAAAACCTTTAGTCCTCTTCGTCGTCATCATCTCCATCGTTATCATTCTGATCATCCTCCCCATCCTCTTCATCTGTAGCCTCCTCTTTCTCTTCTTCATCTTCCTCTTCTGTTTCAGTTTCGTCTTCTGCTTCTTCTTCCTGCTCTATGTCTATGTCATCATCATCATCATCGTCATCATTATTCTCATAATCTTCTTCCCCCGAAACTTCAAGAATGGGTGGATTGTTCGTCAAGTCTTCTTGATATGCATCTTCCATGGCTTCCGGTGTACTAATTGTTGATCTTGATTTCGTTTTGAAGATTGCCCACCACTTGGATTGTCGTGGTGCACACCCTGAATAAGGAGGGTAGTAGACCTGGATAGCTTGTGTGGCGAGGACAAAAGGATCATAAAGACCTTTATACCTTGATATATGATCAATGTCCACAATCTCATAATTAGGATGCACATTCAATCCCGATACAGAATCGAACCACTCATATTTGAATAGGGCTGTCTCCAGACTTCTAAATCTTGGGGCTATGTATTGAAGTTTAACAATATCAATGAGGATCCCGTATTAAATCTAATATGAAACATTAATTGATGGATAACATTTGTTGCATTTTACAAAATATAACTTATAGACAAGATGTAACTTTTAAGTTGATTTATAACATTATATATGCTACATGTAACATGAAACTTCCTTCCAAGATGTAACTCCTAACTTGATTTATAATATTTCGATCTAATTTCTGTATTAAATCCTGAACAATAGTAGTCACTGATAAAGATACAATTCCATATCGATATAACTCCATGTCGCATAACTAATTATGTTTAAAGAGTTCATATTTAGTACTTCTGTTTATAGAGTTCACATAACTAATTATCCTTAAAGAGCAATAATAAAATTATGCTTATAGAGTTTTAAATTCCACTCACCGCATAGGCACATATGGCTCTGAAGCTAGTCCAACTAGATAAGTGACATGCTAGGGCATCAACGCAGAACGAAGCTGCCTTGGCATTACTTCGCAATGACAATAAAGATAGATTGAAAGTTCATCACTTCAACAGTCTTTTTTTTACGATGGATTCCGTCGTAATGTGTAAAATTTGTTGCGACGGATGTTAACTTTTCCGTCGCAGAAACTTTTTTTTGTTTAATTTTATTTTCTGCGATGGATCCGTTGCATTAATTTTGTTTATGCGATGGATCCGTTGCATTAATTTTGTTTATGCGACGGATTTTTTCTGTCGTTAAATATTTCCGTCGTAAATATGTTTTTTTAGTGGATTTATGTCACCCGAGGTGGCTACTATATAGAATTTTTATCTGGAATAAATTGAGGTCGTTTGTGCATAATGGGGATACATATGAATCAACGCATTGATACATAATCAGTCATACATATCCATTTGTTTGAGAAGGCTCTAATTCAGGTGACGTGGCCACATCAACCTCCATCTAGCTTGTACATTTTCCTCCATATTTTCCACACTCGTAGTTCATTGTGACATTTAGCATTAAATTACAAATAGATTGTAAGATGTTCACATTCGGTTTACGAATACACTGTCGCCAAATTTTTAAGCATTGCAAATTTGCAAGGAATATGTTAGAATACTGTGTATGGCAATGCAATAATTTTTGTATCTAAATTACCTATAAGATACCACAACAAAGTTTTATTGTTGTATCATAATAACCATCTCTAAAGATCGATGTTAATTAAGAATGACTGAGTCAATGATAAGAAGTAATATTCTCTTTATCCTATTATAATTATAGCATTTTTTTCATATAGGTAAATTTAGATTCATCTCCTTAATACTTCAACTTCAATTCTCAACCACACAATCTTTCTTTTTCTCTTTTTTTAATTCCTAACCACACAATACTTTCTAAAAATGAAAATTTTGCAAACAATCTGGGACGGATTAAAATAACAAAACGATATAATTATTTTGAGACGAAGATAATAATATTTTTCTTCAATCATTTGATCAAAGACCCGACACTTTCTTAAAACATTAAAAAAAAAAACAACTCTGTATTTTTTCGTAAGAAAATAAACAAGATGATATATGATAGACCCATGAGTCATAAGTCTATGTTCTCTAACTCAACGTTTCCATCGATGGTTACTTCTACTTCCGTTATTTTCATGTCTATGTTTCTTTTTAACAATATTATACGCATGCAATGTCGAAATTGAACTCCTAGTTGGCCAGCTTACACAATTTAATACCCTAGTTTCATTAAAATTTCGATTGATGCGTGCATCTTATGAGTAAATAATTCACCAAGTTGATTGGTCGTGGGGACATGGAGACAACTATGAGTGTGACTCCAATGTCAAGTCTTTATTGCCTTTGTGTAACGAGATTGATTTGCAATAAATCTCATTAAAGTTTCGTGGGCGTACCAATTAGAACCCGAGAGCTCGGGTTTGTGGTCTAAAAATGGAAGCGCGAATGCTTCCTGTCTATTGAGTGAATACTTGGTTGTGGCTGTATAAAGAAGTCTAAATAGTATTCCTTTCCTTTCATATTATAGGTAAGACTTTCAATCATTGTATTATTCAGTATATATTTCGAGGAATTTCGTTTATCGTTTTAAGGATGTAAAAAAATTATATCATTAACACCATATTAAAATACATAATATAAATTATCATTAATATTTCAAGATAATTTCCTAAAAACTAACGTTTGATCGTCTCGCGATGTGAATTAAATTTCGTCTCGAAAGATATGATATTCAAAATGTAACGTTTAATTTAAAGCGAAGGAAGTACCTTAATATAAGTCAATCAACAACTACACAATGTTTGCGATCATTTGTGAAAGTCATAATTTGACCATCAATATGATAAATGAATACTTAAAGTGATTTAGAGAGACGACTAAGAGCACTTGTATTGGATTATATAAAATACATATAATGTAATTTAGATAATGAAAAGAAAAAACAAGATAAAAATAACATCCGTAAAAGAATCTCCAATTATTATCTAGTATTATGTATAATAATAGACAATGACTCCTCAATTTTATCTAATCATCGTTACATCTGTAACTAATAATTTTTTTTTTTGTTGCATTTCCATAGTTCCAGCCTCCTCCTCCGCTGCCATCCACCACTCACTGCAACCACCATGTCACACCTCCTTCGCCGGAACACCACCACTTTCGCCCTGATCTCCCACTTTCGATTCCACACCTCCCCCGCCACCGTCGTTGCCGACTCCGAATGCAGGTTCACTAATCATATCAAATATTGAACCTTGGTGATGGATCATAGAGAATGAATCTCTTACTGTAATAACAAAACAAATGCTGCCATGATTCATCGACCATAAACAAGAAGGAGGTTCTGATACTTGATCCTTTCTTTCCTTTCAGTTGTTTGGTTGCCTTTTCACTATGAGATGCCGCTCTTGTCCTAGCTGTTGTTACCGCGAAGGAACCCCAATACGACCACGGAACTCGTCTAAACTCCAGCTTTGTATCCGGAGATCAGAGATCAAATTGTAAATATGGAGAGTAAGCATATAAAATATTGTTAATATAAAGATTAGATATTTAAAAATAAAGATTGTGATGTAATTGAGGATAAATAAAGATTCTATAAATCGAAAAAAAAAGAAAGAATTTGAATATGTAAAATAATTGATCTATTAAGAATAACTAATGCATTAAGAAGGATGTGATCAAAGTTCGTTGGTACGAACAGGATAGGACCAAATACAAAGTTTGTTTTACGGGCAGAACTTGATGAAAACTATCATTGGTGCAAAAGATTACGATACTTCATATTCATCGTGATCTTTTTTGGTTGATACAACGCATTGTCTTTGAGTTGTTGCGTCCCAGCAATGACATTGCAAGTGGACGTATTTGTCGAACGTTGATAAACTTTTCCTCCAAAACTGCATAGGTAAAAAACACTTGACAACATCGCAGCAATGATCAGCAATTCTGCATCTTCTCCAACTTCACTCCGCGAGTCATAGATTCATCTATTTACCAATTAGTCAGCCAAGCGACGATACACAATACACGAGTAAGATGCAAAGGAAAATAATACCAGAAACGATAGCTGGTTGTACCAGAAAACAAGTTTCATTGCCGAAGAGAGCGCCCAAGTAGTTTTACAAAGAGAGTCGAATAAACCGTAAACCAAGTATAGCGGCTATAACACTGCATGCAGAGTTACATAATACTCCTGCAACAGCAAAAGACTGCTATGTCAAAGAAGCAGCAGCTGGAGAAGGAACAGGGCTACCACCTAATCCCATCTTTTGCCCCAGTACAGCAAGTTGTTGAACGAACTCACTTCCGGTGAGAATCCCCGTTGTTCCATAGATTATCTGCTTGGCGGGCTGCTGGCGACGTGCTAGCTCCTGCAAGCTTTCGTACTCCACATAGTTACCACCGCCTATCATGAACACAATAGCTTCCTTGAATGGCCCTCTCAGATGGGTGCTGGAGCTGGACTTGGGAGCACGAGGATCAAACAACACGTAGGAGTCGATTTCGGGATTAGGCTTGCCATCCATCAGGAGTTCCACCATCCTCGTGACAGCAAGCTGCCGGTCACCCGACAACAAGTTCTTCACCCCGGCAGTCACAGCACTTAAGGACGTCCCATAAAGCTTCAACCCCCAATCCTTAAGGTTACTTATGTTGGCAGAATTAGCAGCCGCAAAGGAGACATTCAGAGATTTGATCTTCTTCACATATTGAAAAGCACTGGTATCAACCTCGGCATCCCTCAATGTTGCCTCCACCATCTCCACTTCCGACTGAGGAAGATTTTCGGAAGAAATCAGATACATAATTGCAAACCGCAGCTTATCCATGGCAGTTCCCTTTCCCTTGACAACGGCCATGAGCTCAGCCCGATCGATACTCCCTCTAACCATCATATCATACTCCTTTTTGGCAAAAGAATCAAGAGACCTCTCCTTGATCTTACCCAACAACACGGTGGCGATGTTCGTATGCTTATCTATCACCTGCTTCCTCTCCGTCATCTCGGGCAAAGAATTCACCGCATTCATCAAGTTCTTCGTGTTTCCGATCAACTCGGACCCATCAAACTCCGCCCCACTCGTCCCTCCCGTCTTCCTATTCACCTCCTCCACATCCCTCTTATACTTATTCAACTGAGTCTCAATATCCACCGCGACATCAGGGAACTCCAAACCTCCATTCGCAACCCAGAACGGATCCGCCCCATCCAACTCATACGACCTATTTCCACCCTTCTCCCCCAGAACACTCACCCTATTCAGATTCAACCCCAACACATCATGAACAAGCATCTTATACCTAAAATCATGTTGAATCGCGACCGACAGCTCCAAACTCCTATCGAAAACACAAAGCACCGGCCTCTGAAACGAAGCAACCCCGAAACTCCCCCCTTC
This sequence comes from Drosera spatulata, assembly GCA_035668315.1. NCBI lineage: Eukaryota > Viridiplantae > Streptophyta > Magnoliopsida > Caryophyllales > Droseraceae > Drosera > Drosera spatulata. The sequence goes on from JAOVYX010022883.1 coordinate 6,194, forward strand.
GCTGAACAGATTATTCTTGGCCAACAAATGATCCCTCAACCTCTGATCCAACCTCTCCGCGACCATCTCCGCCATTCCACCCCTGGGAGCCCTAATCACGGGGACAACCCCCAACGTCGCCACCACACAAAACAACCCTTCCACAACCCTATCCACGATCCCCTCGATTTCCCTATCCCCGTTCCCGGGATCATTCATCCTCACAAAACAATCCTTATCCCCCAACTCAAACAACCCGTCCTCCAACGTCACGAACTCCAAATACTGATCATACACCTTCCCTATCCTCTCTGTCACCTCCGCCCTCACCACCCCCGCTGCCATCTCCTCCAACAGTCCCCTCAACACCGACGACGAGAAATTCACATGAAACTTCTCATACAATCCATTCCCAGCGTCCTTAACAATCCGTCGAATATTCGGCTCCGTCGGTTGTATAAAGTAGACGGCGGGGACGTCGAGGATGGGGCGGCGATCGGGCTTTTCGATGAGGAAGAAGAGGGTTACGCCGTGGAGACGGAGATCGGGGACTCGGATGAGAGGGGAGAGGATCGATTGGCAGTGCTTGTCGTAGATCAAGATCTTGTAGATCGAATCCGAAAGTGGAGATTGAACGGACGATGATGTTGGGAGAGGTTGGTTCAGATTCAGCATTCGGATTATTTGATCTGCGAAAGAGAAAATGGATTAGATCGAGGGATCGATCGATCGATCGAATTGGGGGAAATGGAGAAGAGAGAGGGGGAGTTAATTACCTGTTTGTTTTTGCCGGAGATTGAGAGTCATCGTCGTCGGCGGCGGCGGCGCAGCGGCGGCGGAGGTGAGTTTTGGGGCTGGTGGTCGTCGGTGGTTGCCGGAGAGGTGTGTGAAGTTGTGCGAGTCTGCTGAGTGCTGGTGTGATGTAAATTGTCGCACCTTTTTTCCTTCTGGCCTAAGTTAATTTTCGGTTTAAGTTTGAGGTCAAGGCTAACTACCCTACTTACCCAAATGCAACATTTTAATCTGAACTGTGATAGGATTATATATCATGTTTTACGATTTTGTCGAACAATGTAACATTATGTATTTGAATTGCATGTTGGAAAAATTACATTTTTTTGTATGATAAGAAAATGACATTAGACGGGATACATGTTAATTTATGATAGTTATTATAATTGTGAAAATATATGAGATATAACCTTCCGAGATAATGAGTGACAAAAGAAAATGGTTATCGTGTAGCAATCTTTGACTACAGTAATTCATTCGTCTCATTTTAATTATAATTGTTTAACATAACACATAATTTTATATATGTGTTGAATTTTAATGGAATTTGTTGAAAAAATATCTTTTTAGTGATAGTGAGGTGTAAGTATTATTTAGGAAAGAGAATAACAGAGAAGGAGAAAGAAGATAACAAAATAGTTTGATTATATTAATATAAATTTATTATCACATAAGAAAAAAATATAAATATTGTACTTTCTTCGTCTCAATAAGATTGTAATTTTTTGACCGGACGCAAATGACGGTAGAAGCTTTGACTAATGTTGCGAAATGATTAAACGTTATTTTTTTTTTGAAAAAATATCGTGAAACGTTAATGATAGTAAACTTTACGTACTATAATCGTATGTCAATAAAAAATTAAATTATGTCGTTTAGATAACTAACGAAACTCTTTAAATTACTTGTTGAACAGTACAATGAGAGAGAAACGTTATAATAAATAAATTGAGACTGACTAAAAAAAAGTATTATAAATAAATTAAGATGGAGAGAACATTAAACCATGCACGATATGAAAAGTATCGTATTTTATGAAGAAACGATTATAGTTTTTCTACCTCGGTTTTGATGTAGAGGAAATCATTTGATCCCACATTTAATTTCATATGTATATTGAATTTTTATAGAATTTAATAAAAAAAGAATCTTTATTATTAATATTGGGTTATCAAAGTTATTAAAATTGAAAAATATTAAAAAGATTGAAAATAAATAAAAACAATCAATAAGAAAAATATTATATATATATTGCGATAAGGAGTACAATACAATTGCCCCATTAAACGACGTCGTCTGGACACAACACCCTTTTCTTTCTACCTTGCAGCCGAAGAGTCCACTCGCGAACAAGTTTTTCGACGACGCTAGGGTTTCCTCTTCACAGCGCGAGAGACAGCGACAGAACCCTAAAAATTTTGGAGGAAGATGAGCAGGAGTCTGGGGATACCGGTGAAGCTGATGCACGAGGCGACGGGGCACGTGGTGACGGTGGAGCTCAAGAGCGGCGAACTCTACAGAGGCACCATGATCGAGTGCGAGGATAACTGGAACTGCCAGCTCGAATCCATTACCCTCACCTCCAAGGTCTGTTGTTCGATTCCCATCTCGTTCTTCCCTGCTTGTTGGGTTTCTTCGCCGCGAGCTTGAGAAATTAGGGTTTATTGTGTAATGGGTGTTCAGTGTTGGGGTTCTAACTGATTTGAATGTGAAGCTTTTTGATTTTGACTCTGGTTTTGAAATTTGTTGTGAATTAGATTATATGAACTAGAGGTCCAATGTGTATCTCTGCGACCACTGGCCAACTTGTATGGATGCAGTTTTTGATGCTGATGACATACTGGTGTCTAGATGTTTGTCGTGATGAAGTGTTGGATGTCATGAGTTGTTATGAGCTGCTATGATTTTGGGTTGAATAATGGATTGCGGATTTTTAAGATACGCCTTTCAGTGCGCAATGATTTTTGGGGTGGTGGCTAAGGTGTGTAAAGGAAGGTTTTGTTGCTGTATTGGTTTTGGTTTCGTTGGAGAAGCAGGATGGTGATTTGGGCACGAAGCTTGATGGTTAAGGTCTTCGATGATCTCTCCATATTTTGCCGATGTCTTTGAATCACTTCTATTCTATTGCGAGTTGCTTTACTTTTTCCCAGTGGCACTGTATGCGGCCCTGGGGGGTGAAAATATTCTGTGAGAAGTCTAGGTAGTTGCCGTGCATGATGCACCAGCACAAGGACACAAAAAGGTTATCAGAGCACATAATAAGAGGAACAAACTCCAGAAAACGGGATAGGAAGAGATGAAATGCAGAAACTTGGAGTGATTTGATTAATTTTACTCACATAACTCCAACTAGGTTGTCCCTTTTATAGGAAAAATACATTTAAACAAACTAACTACCCATAATCTACTAAATAACTCCCCACTAATTCACTAACTTAACTAATTAAAATAACAAGCAAACTAAATCTAAATAAATCCAAACTAAATCAAATAAACACCTCTACTTTTAAAAAAATTAATAAATATGTGTCATTATCATAGTCCAATCCAAACATATTCATGACCAGTTATTACCTTTTCAATTCTTTTTATCACACCCGTGCATTCATTTCTTCTTCTACAATAGTCATTTTGTGAATTTCGCCAACAGCTCATTTTGGCCAATGTAAAGCATGTCCTTTGACCTATGTTGGCTTTGACTCGTCTTTTCTTTTCATTGAATATAATGTCTCCATTACAATGAGCATCTGTGTTTCATACCTTTTTTTTTTTCCGAGTCATTCATTTCATAATATATACATCTATAGGTTCTGAATTCTGATCCTTGCCACCCACAATTTTGGGCATGAGCGTTGTTGTCACTAAGATTAGGATGGTTGTCTTTTTCAGGATGCATGAAAGTTGCATTTGTTGCTAGAATCTGGACGCAGAGTAACCTTCTGTGCCTTTGTAGGAAAATCATGATGTCTATTAATTGCCATCCTTGTTCTGAATTTCAGGATGGGAAAACCTCTGATTTGGAACATGTCTTCATTCGAGGAAGCAGAGTGAGGTGACTTACAATCTACTTTTTTGTGGATATTGAGCAAGTTTACTGCTTGGGAAACATATACTGATATGATATATTTTGGTCGAGCAGGTTCATCATAATACCTGATATGCTGAAGAATGCTCCTATGTTCAAACGTTTGGATGCTAGAATTAAGGTACACGCCTCCTTTCTTAGCTCTGATGTTTTCCGTAAACCATATTCTCAGGGGTCCAAATATATGTGCTAATGTCCTTGTTCCTTTATAGAAGCGTCTTCACCACATCCTCTTCTATTCTATTTCCTTGAAGTAGTATATAATAGACCAGCGTTCACATTTCTTCTTCTGACGTCATTTCTTTATTTGCTCATCTTCTCAAAGGGTAAGAGTGCATCTCTTGGAGTAGGTCGTGGACGTGCTGTTGCTATGCGAGCAAAAGTAGGTTTTGATTCATGGATTTTTGCCTCTCCTTTTCATTTATGGCATTACACTGCAACTATTCTTGGGACGCAGGCACAGGCTTTAGACTTTAATATTCTTCTGATATCTTTGCAGGCACAGGCTGCTGGCCGCGGTGCGCCAGGAAGGGGAGCTGCACCACCAGCTCGGAGATAGATTCCATCAATGTTGGCTTCATGAATCAAGTTTAGCAGTCTTGAATAGTGCTCGAGGTGTCAGTGTTTAAGATTCTCCGGCTTGGTTTTGTGGCACAGATCTTGACTATTATGTAGTGATCCATTCACCGAATTATTTGCACCTATGCTGCTGCTGTTTTAGGTTTGTGTCTCGAAGTACTGTGTTCTTGTCAAACATATCTCCATCTTTCGTTGCAATCCATGTCTCTTAGGTAGATTGTATTGAGTATGCGCCCATTGCATCGAATATGCCCAGTTTAAAGACCAGTTATTGTATCCTTGCTCCCAAGTTTTCAGTGATTCACTTGTGATCTTGTAGAAATAGTAGATCATGGGGTGATCATAAACATGTTGATACGTCGGAAAATATGCTTGGTTGTAGTAGATGTAGTCCTTTATCCTAATAAATTCTTACATATTTCTTCTGTCTCATATTAATTGTAATATTTTTCTATTTGATCAGTTTAAAAAAATTTATAATATTTTCTCTTTAGGTATTCTTTTAACGTAAAAAAATATCAAATTATTCTTATTTGTTATACTATATCCACTATCTAGTATTATAGTGAAAATCCTATTATGATAAAATAAATATTCTATCTTTGTTCAAATTTAACATTCGCATAAATTTTCGTGTCGAATCAAAACGTTTCAATAAATATAGGATGAAAGGAGTATTAAACAGTAAAAAAAATTCATGTCGGATCAAAACGTTTTAATAAATATGAGACGGAGGGAGTATTAAACGTCAAAAGAATTATGGGACGGAATAAAAGTTCCATTACTAGATTATTATCTTCTCTCGTGGTCGTAATGTCGTATATGTATTCCCTCTGTCTCATTCAAATTTCAACATTTTCATATTTAACATTTTTTTTACATAAAAATATCAATATATATATATTTTATATACATCAATTCATCCATCATTATTTTTTTTCCTTTTTTATCTCACATAATCACAAAAAAAATTATTATTTTTTATTAATTAAAAATATATACATAAATTATCATCCTGTCGATTAAATGGTTTAAATTTGAGTGAATACCATTGATATACCCCAGAGCGATTCTGAACTAACCCTTTTCCGGTCAATTCCACGCATTCGACCAGCCACATCTCACCCTCGCCGACTTCGTCGATTCCTCGATTCGCGTCTCTATCATCTCTCATTCTTCGATTCCCCAAATCAACAATCCTCGAAACCCTAATTTTCGATCCCCAATCAATTCTCTCTTTTCCCCTCTTTGCTTGATTTATCTACACCAGCGTGCAATCAAGATCCAATATTGATTTAAAATCCCTAATTTGTTTCTCGATTTCAATCTTGTGTGATTGATTCTGGCATCGATAACCTAGATTTCAATTTCCGATCTTTGAGAATCTGTGAATCGAAGTGGTGATTTGATTAAGGTATATTTTGGGCGAATGTGGTTGATGCATGGAAGTTGATTTGTGCGTCTTTTCAGGTTTCTGGGATTGGGGAAAGTAGCTTGAATTTGGACTTTGGAAGCTGGAAAACCTTAATTTGGAAAGTTTAAAGCTGATGATTATGCTCAAAGACTGAATTTTAGAGTAGGGGTCAATTTGGTTGCGTCGAAGTATGCTATTGTCCTATGTATACATTATTTGCATATTTGCATGATCAAATTGGACTTATCAGAATGGGAGGATGGATGAAGAGGGTTCGGAACGAGATCTGGGATTAGCAGCTTCCTTTTAAACTTTCTAGACCATGCTCGTCTCCTTGTTATTCTAAAGTTATTTGTAATCGATTCAAGTATCTTCTCATTGTCTAATTTGATGTGTAAACTTTGCATAAACAAGATGATATTAACACGTCACTGAAAAAACCTGGCTCTACTAATAGTTGCAATGCATGATAATTTGATGCATTATTCACTGCTTTTGGGTGGCCTATATAGTTTCTTCGAACCTTTAATATTAGATATTTTTATGTGAACTTTCCTTTTCTGAGCTATCCTGCTCGTTGTGGCCACAACAGGTTCTTTGCAACCTCTACAGCATATGTCATGGTGTCATCGCATGGCTTCTGCTGCAGGGATGACATATTAGCTTCATCTCCCGAATATTGTGAATACCATACATCTTCCTCGCGTCACAAGAGGCGAAGGACACCTTATTCATGTAATGTAGATTGTCTATCGCCTCTCAATGAAGGAAGATATGATGCAGACAATGCGTCTTCTCAACCAATTGCTGGGGTGTGCTCTACCGGGTAACACTTTACATCCATTATGTGACCATTTGTAGCTTTCACTACTGGCTTATTTTACTCAAATATATTTGTAACTGTATTTTTTATCGCGCCTGCAGTTCTTCATCTTGCTACAATTTGGAACTAGAAACGAATCTTGACTCCGGCACTGAGATGGAATGCCAATTAAATGGGAATAGCGATGTTGGCCCCCTAGCATCTGTTTCTCGAGGAGTATCATGTCCAGACGTGAACCAGAAGGCAGACCATGCTAGTTTTGTTGCTGGATGGATGTATATAAACGAGCAGGGCCAAATGTGCGGCCCTTATTTCCGGGAACAGTTGTACGAGGGTTTATCCACTGGTTTCCTGCCAGAAGAGCTTCCTGTGTATCCTGTCATGAATGGGAAAATGATGAATTCAGTTCCTTTGAAGTACTTCACGCTGTACCCTGATCATGTGGCCACAGGATTTACACATTTGGGCAATGCCAACTCCAGTATGCTTGTGACCAAAAGCTTTTCAAGTCCCTCTAACCAAGGTAGAGCTGTTGGGAATTCGGATCAGGTCATCAGCAGTTCTAGTCATCAGGCATTATCATCTGGAGATGGTCGGGAGCCTCAGGGCATGGGTCCATCTGTTTCTGGCAATGCAGCGGCTTCAACTTCTGGGATGTCTCAGCAGCAGGTAACGGAGATTGTGTAGCCTTTTTCTTTGCTTTCTATAATTGTCCTCCTTTTTTCTTTTTCTGTCTTACGAGGATGACATTTAATGTTTTCATATTTGTCTTCTTTTTTTTTTATAGCATCTATCGTGGGATGAGAAGTGTTGGCTATTTGATGATGGCTGTGGAGGAAAACGCGGTCCACATTCTCTTGCTGAGCTGTATTATTGGCAGCAATATGGCTATCTGCATAACTCGGTGATGGTAAGCTGTTCGCTGATGCTACCTGTATGAGCAACTTTTGACTTCAAGTTATTGTGCTTTGCATGCACCTTTTTTTTTTTTTTTTTTTTGAGTTAGTACGTTTATCTGCATTTCCAATATTGTGAGCGCGCCCGATCCGTCACAGGAGGGGAATTGCGCACCGTCGGTGGTGCGGCACTTCGGAGTCGCCACCTAGTTGATCCCCAACTAGAAAGGGTTTGGATAAGGATTGGTCTGCGACAGAAACCTTTTCAGGATAAGGACCGAAGGAATTCACCAATGGAATCAAACCAAGATATTACTTTTCGTCCCATAACATTTTGATTTTTTATATTAT
>JAOVYX010022884.1:0-14111 GCA_035668315.1 Drosera spatulata
AGTCCGGCGGCATTTCCATGACGACATCTCTGTTGTTGTTCTGTTCCTCGACTCCAATGCCATCAGCAGGGCTACTGCGGCCAAGGGATCGCAATTGTCCTTGAAAGCTGGCGGCATGTAGCTACCTACAAACATTGCGGACCTTGCTGAAGATTGACTTTGATTCTTTGCACCGGCTAACAGAGCGGGTTGTCTGTCACGATTCTATCATATGCTTCAGTAACTGCTAACTTGAGATTTGTCAAGCCACCACAAAATTTTCTTCATATGTGAGATGCGACCATGTAAAGAGCCTGGTACAATCAAGTTTCAAATCCTGAGAAGTTCTCAACCGCTTATAAAGTCCTTTTTAATCCTGAGGCACCACGATGGTGATCACCACTTTCATTAGTTTCATTGATACCCAATAGTTGATCGTTGATATAATCTGAAACAGAACTCACTTATCCCTGGACTTGGTTCTGAGATTGCTATTTTTTACCTCATGTTAGGAGCTATTCTCTTTCCATGGCACATAAAAATAGAAATCTGAATGAGATGGAAAGTCCCTCATTGCTCGAGCTAGCACTCGGCAGCTACTACATGACCATGGGTTCTTGATTCATCAGTCCTGGAATTCGATCAACATTAAAGCTCAATCATAGAAGAAGACCAACAACAGTTATGGAGAAGAGAAAATGGTTGAACCGTTCACCAGATTTCCTTCATCGATTCAACGTGATAAACGAATAAAAACCCATGGCAAGGGTTTCAATCTGTGTACCGTTTAGTTCTTAAGTGGCTACAGAAATTCTCTAAATCTTCTCCCAAAATGTACAGCGACAAGCAAACAGAAGCTTGAGGATCCATCTGCGCATACATGTTTCTAGTCCACAGGCGCCAGACATATATAACTCTCAAGTTTCTTTGATGAAGCATCCGCAATAGCAGTGTAAATTATCTCAGGTTATTGAATGTAACAGGTAATGGACTGAACCGGATGGTCTAATAGTTTCATGGCTCACAGAATCATAACAAGACGCAGCTCTTAAGCCATCTATAAACTACCGATGATGCCCTCCAAAAATAAATCGCATTGAGTGAGAGCCGTGAAAGAATATGAACTGCAAACAAGAATTTATTCTGGACACTTACAAATGGAAAATATATTCCATCCCATGTTTAGCCGGCTTTCGACGTTCGTATAACAGGTGGTAACTCAACTGCATCAAGATTCACAGGGTACGGAGTCCACAATCCCCATCCTCCCCTGCTCTCCCTCAGCTTACTGTTTTTCTTAAACTCGTTCAAGGATTTCACCCACTCTACCTTGGAGGAATGCTCCCGATTGTGCGGATGCAACAAAAAGAGCGAGTTATACTCGCAGTTGGGAAACATGTGGAACTTGAATTGACCTTTCAATCTGTACACTAAGTAACCAAAGCTCAGCTGGTCTCTTGGCGTGAATAGATGGACATCATTGAACCACAAGCAGCTGAACAGATTGTTGAGTGCAGTGTGCTCCCTTATGATTATAGCTCCTTCAGGCACATCTGCGTTTTTAACATCCCATCGTCAGTAAGCTAGCAAGTGACAGAAACTGAAACTAAAAACAGACCTAGACAGGAAAAGTTGGAAAGCAAGGTGAAAGTTGAACGGGGATGCTCATACATACACATAGAGAAAACTATAGAGGAAATACAGAACCGACAAGCGACCTTATATTCATTTTACGTACCTAGGTAAGTCACAAAACTACTTTGGTTTAGCCAGTTGCTTGTATTCAACGACCATCTAAGTGGTCAGGTCTCATAACCGGGAGGTAAACAACTTCCAGGCAACGCATTATTTACCCTGCTGACTGGCCCTGGCTTTTGAATTCCAGCTTTTACCAACAGGCACTTAAAGATAGGGGTTGTGGGTAAAAAAAGGGTAAATTACACATGAGAATAAGATAGGAGAGAGTTTCTTGATTACCGCTTATAGTGTTCTTCAGTGGACTCCACGGCTCCATTCCCTCATAGTGGTATATCTTCATATGGAGATCAATAAGAGGTCGAGCATATCGCTTCCTGCGCTTGTTTGCATCAGCTTCCTCATATATACTGCGATGATGTTTGTGCTGAGCAATCGCATATGTGTGCTTCCCACGCCATAAATATCTGCAGTAGTACAAAACAAATCAAATATAATCCATTTGAAAACGAACTATGAATAAGTTCAATTAATATTAAAAAAAACAGAAGCAATGTAGAAAGCATAAAGGCTAATTATGGCGAAGGGTAAAAAATTCAGAATGTTCTCCAACGCTAGCAGTAGAACAAGAAACAGAGCTGGACAAGCAAAACATCTAGTTGCAAGGATTAGATGATTAGATCACTACCTTTCTAGAATAAGCAATGGATCAACTATCAGCTGCATTTTGCCATCAATCCAGATGCTGTACCGTGCTTCAGGGAATAACCTGTGTACTAAGATTTTCGGCACCTTCCCGTTTCTTCGAGGTTCATCATATGGTTGATGCTTCAAAAGAACAAGGCGCCAGACACCGACCCAATGTCCTCCATCGCTGTCCACTCGAACTGAAACATTTTTCTTGATGAAGTCGAAAGACACCTCATCAACCACCATCAAGAAACAGAAGAGCTCTATGGATCGGGCACTTATGTTGGAAGGTTGATGTGGTGTATCATAACCATCAAAGATTCCTGATGCGACCACGAACTTGCATCTTTTGGCATATTCAATGTCTTTTGGATCCAGATCAGCACCACCCCCACGTACAAATCCACAATGGACCTGAGAAGTAGCATATTAGGTAATAAGAACCCATAAACAATGCCTACAATCTCAACTGCTTTGTTTTATACTTCTATTTTATTTTCTGGAAAAATAAGATTTATCTACTTCTGTCCAGGAATCAGGCAAATATGTAGTAAGAGAGGGAAATCTCCATTTAAACGGAAAACCATGAACTTATCAATTGCGAAAACAACTCATCCTTTGGCATAAATCATCAACCTTTAATAAACATGCACAAAAGTGACAAACTAAAGGTACTTTTCTTCGCATGATCTCAGTCTAAAGAATTTGCTTACCTTCATATTTGGCTTCAATTTGAAACTTTCATCCCTCATCGACCAGCTTATATTACCTCCAAATAGAGGAGACCCACTAGTCATCTCCTCATCCTCCGTTATATATGTTAAATTTTGTACGATTAAATCTGGGGTTCTTTCCTTTGGAATATATACCGCAGCAGCGTCATGCGCCACAGGGATAGTACAGCCTAATGATAAACAGCAGCAACTTTGTCACCAAACTATAGCATAAAAGCAACAAGTATTACACATAGAAGAACCATTATGAGCTTACGATGCGGTGGTTTTGGCACAAATCCCATCGAGTCTAACACGACAAACACCTTGCTCTCTCTATTACAAATAGCTGCACTTTAAACCAGAAAAAGGAAGTGTTGAGTACACCCAACGTGATGATCCAGCAATTCTCGAAACTCATCGACAAGCATCAGTTCGATGCACTTCTCAATACATGTTTTGACATTAAAATTAGTGAAGGCTGATGGATCATACGATAAACTTAAGAAATGTCATGGATCACACTCTAGGAGCCGTGAGCTCAGAAAATTGATGTTCGTACCTGAAAAGAAAGCCACAGAGGACTGGCATGACCATATGTGGAACAACAGAACGCTAAGAATCAACAGCATCCAAATCATGCCGCCAACGAGAACTAATCGAATAAGCCCTCTCTTCCACATCAACCTCATTGGAAAATCCGTGTTCAACCTTTTGTGCAAGAATAACTCGTCTTCATCATCTGCCAAAATAGTAACATACATCATCCAAATGCCTAATACCTCAACAACCTAACACAACAGAACTCAAAAGACACTATCAAATTAAGGGTATAACTTGCCCTTTCTTCGCTGAATTTCCACGACTATGTCTTGCCTACGACTTGCTCTGAATGAAACAGAGCGCTGAAAATCTTGCTCCATTCTTCATTTACTTCCACGCTATGCTCCTTTGTGTCCCCTGAACCAAAGGTAGGCTCGCCAACTGCATAATTCAATAAAATGTTGTTGTTTTCTTCGTTCAAAGACTACAATGTTGTTATATCCACATAATTGAAAAAAGTCACCACAGATATATTTTTCAATAGAAGTTCAATTTCATCGCAATGTTTGGATCCACAGATTATTTGCTACAGGAGGAGAAAGATAAGAAGAAGAAAGACACGATTTTTGAAACAAAAGCAGATAAATTTGCAAAAAAATTGAATCAGTCTTTTTCGACAGTAGTCAAAACCCAATCTTAACGCCTCACCTCCTCTCCTCCATGATGTACCCTAAAGGAGTATTGAAGTAGCAAATGGAATTTGGACTGATCCGAAGAATGGATGATTAGTCAAAACAAATCATACTTTATACTACCCGTCAAAAAAAAAAAAAAAAAGTCACTCCATCATTCGTCTCCAAGACAATGCTGTAGTAAATCCAAGAAACCGTATCTTCCCCAAACCCATCCCATACCGATTTCAATATTTCAGCACAATGCATCAAATTCAATCCCATTTCGAATGCAATGATCTATCATCGCAATCATTAGAATGACGTTGACAATCAACAAACCAAGAGATAAATCCGACGACAGAACCAAGAGACAAAACAATCAATACCATAGTTAATCATACACATATTTGCAGCATCCAGAACATGTGAATGTGTATACCTTGGGGAATAAAACAGCAGCTCTAGGGTATCACACCCACAAAATTGCAGAACCCAAAATCTAGGGGATCACAAAACGAAGCAATTGCAAAGAAAACAAAAGAATCTATAGCTTGCCCAGATCCCAAAATCATGAAATCTGATAAGGTTAGGGCACAGAAGCACAAATTGGAGAAGAAAATGAGTAAAGATCTGATCTTTGACATTGAAAGCAATGAATACACATCATTTACCTGATTTTAAGATGATTATTGTCACTGGGCAGCCTTTTCCTTTGATTTTTTTTTTTTTTTTTTTTTTTGTGTGTTCTCGAACAGATCCGCACTCGAAGAATTGGCTTTGCTCACTTGATTTGAAGGGAATTGGATGAGATATATAAATGGCAGAGTTGAGATGTGGGGAAACTTTGATAGCAGTACTCAAGACTCGTCGTCGAAAAAACTAATGATATTTCGTACTGATGTCGGGGGTGCACTACAAATAGACAGCCTAGGATTATCATGATTCATGAAGCAAATGTGGAAAAGATTGAGATATTAGTTTGTACAAGCAAAGGGAGGGCGACATAATTACTCCACACTTTCCTTGTTTTATTCTAATATCCAACACAAAGATAAGAGAAAAATGCCAAACTTGTGATATCTTTATTTATATTAAATTTTAATAAAATTGATTCAATAATATATATTTTTCTGTTTTAATATAATTATAATCATTTGACTTGTTACGATAATTTATATGTGTGCTAATTTTTTATATAAAGATTAAATTATTTTTTGATTTTATTAGTAAGATGAATGAGAAAAAGAAAAGGACGAGAAAAAAAAAGATGGAGTGAGTTGACGTGATATAAAATAAATGATAAAAGTGTTTTTATATTTTTATAAAAAAAATTCAAAATAAAATAAGATTGTAATTTAGTTAAAACGATCCAATTTAATAAATGTTAAAATGAAAGGAGTAATCAATTGATTTATTAATTGTGAGGTGAGCTTTGCATGGAAGATGTTATGTATGACCAAAAAAAAGGAAAAAAGAAAAAAAAATTGTGTATTTGAATTATAATTTCAAAAAAAAAATAATGTAAAAGTAATTGCAGTCGTTCATATATATTTTTCAATAATATTTATTTGAACGGTATAGTTTTGTTTTAATTGGCTGCCATAGTTACATCCTTGTTTTTTTCCCATCAAATTGTACTTGCCTTTTGAATGACATCAAGTCTTTGTGCTCAATAGATCTCAATGGTCCCTAGCTATCTAGTTTTCATTTCATGATTTCTTATGATTATAGAGGAGGCATTCAAGAATTTTCAAAAGTGTAGCTGCTGGCATGCTGCTACCTTCATTCGATAGAAGTGATATACTGATATGATTAGAGGATTTGATTGTAGTCCTCACTTAAGTCCTAGCCCCATAACTTTTTCAAATTTCCCGTTTGATCATCGTTCCTCAAAGGCGAAAATCAAGGAGGAAGAGAATTTTGACCTGGTCGATACAAGCCCGATACTTCAATAATCCCATCAACATTCTCGATTTCGAACTCCTCTTACTGTAACGTTTCGAATTTTTGTACCGAAAGATGCGTGGGCGTTATGTCGTTACGGACGCAGTCCGTGACAAGGACAAATAAATCGAATGGGTTTAGAGGTATAGAAGTAAAGGAAACTAGAAAACGGTAACCACATTCATAACTTACAATTTCGAATACCTGTTTAGTTACAACATTTGTGCAGAGGCATTGCAAGTCGAATATTCCATTTAACAAAATAGATTCTCTGATCTGTTATAATATCCGAAACACGTGAAATTATCTATATGCATGCAAATTCATTCTAAGAGCCTTCAGGTGCTGTTAGGGGCATACCTGCAATTGAAAAATATAACCGTGAGCTAACGAAACTCAACAATCTCAGGTGCATAAATCCCAATTACAGAAAACTTCCACTAACGGCTATGACGACTACCGAAAATCCCTAAAATATTTTTATATATATAAGAAAATATGGGCGTCATATCAAACAGTATCGTTTCTCATTGATTTATATGACTTCGTATCGCTTTTAAGAGTCATTCCTTTTTTTGCATTTATTTAAAGTTCATGACTTGACTCAAAAGCGATAACTTCAGGGATATGATCGACTCGGAGTACAGAAATAAAGTGAAGTGTCAATCGTCATCCGGGCTACCCAATAGATTATATTTTCGCACCTGCCTATTTCGTGTGTCGCCTTGCACCTCTTGTGCGCATTCAATGAGACACCGTATGCCAGCATTAAGATGATTCGGGCCTCCCTACAGAGAGCAACCCGTGGCCCTATCACAATGACGTAGAAGCCGTTGCATGCATGCAAAGAGGATGGGGGATGTTCATCGCTCCCTAGCTACTTCTCACCCGAGACGACGACTCAAAGGATAATACTGGAGTGCAATGACTCAAACCCAAGCCACCAAGGTTATTCAAAGAAAACAACGAATGATCGCCATGGATCAAAGAAGGGACGTCATGTTCGACCTTTTCATTAATTTCACGGAAAACGACAAACGATCCAACGGATTCAACAAGGGACTTCAATGTTCGATATTTCTTATTCGTTCGCTTTTTCATTAGTTCGCATAGATATTATAACTATGCTCCACATCCCCGTTTTCTTTTTATTAATCGTTTAGAGGTCGTTTTTATTTATTTTTCGATAAGACATATACATTATAAGGGTGCATATTCAAGTTCATTTCAACCCCAAATACCCCACAGTACATATCAACATATAAGACAATCATCCCCGATCTCGATCCTAGTGTCAAGGCTTGTTATTATAACCCGATCCCCCTTATAGTGTAATTAGTATCCCTTTTTAGTACATAAATCCTGTGATCGAATAAAATCCGTTGTATCGTCATTCCAAGCATATATATGTCTAACAAAATACGTTCATGGTGTTTTAAGATTATATTTAGCACTAATTTACGTATAAATGCGTTCAAGCATGCACCCATGCATATTTTGACAAAACTAGGATTTCGTTATCGCCTTAACATATCAACCAAGCAACCAAACATATCATCGGCCTCCTCACGGTACACTTCTCATCACATTCATCATAACACATCAACCAAGCATATCATCGCCCTCCTGACGTTACACTTCTCATCACATTCATCATAATGCATCACATTAATGAAATATGAAGCACGAGACGGATCGAGAGGGACGATGTTACCTTCCGGGTGATTTATTCGTAACAAAATACGGGACGAACGAAGAGCGACCAAATGGAGCGTCAGGCCGCTGCCAGGCCTGTCGGGCCGAGGTCGGGCCTGCTGTCCTGGCTTGTCACGACGTAGGCTGCATCAGATCGCTGTTCGGGGCTTGTCTATCGTCGGGCCTGCATCGGCCAACGCCGGGCCGCCGTCAGGCTTGCCGGGCTCGTCGTTGTCGGGCCAGGGTTGGGCTGCTGGTGGCCTGGTGGTCGTCGTTGAGGCTGCCGCTGGCTGTCTCCAACATGGAAGGGTTACCGACGACGATGGCGAGCGTGATGTTGGCGTGCGGCTGCAGGCGGCGTCGGGACTCATCGGGCTCGTGGTGGTCGGGGATGGCTCGATCCAAGCTCGCCTGGGCCGGGGATGGCCGGATTTGTTGCAGGCGACGCACGACGCACGACGTTCGATTCGTAATATTTATTGATGCGTTCATTTGATCATTTCAAATATTCAATCGTCATATTTGATTTAATAATCAAATATTTTTATGGGTTCAATCTGTAACCCTTAAACGAGACTGTTTTTAATTCGCAACTTTATATTTAGCGTCTTTTATTCGCGCTTTATTTACATAGGTACTATACGTATGTTATATATTCATTTTTTTAAATTTTCAAAGTTTTTCGGGTGTTACACTTACGCAATGTGCCGCCAAGATTCTATCATCATCATCATTAAATCCAAAAAACTCACCAACTAACTCGATATTCCACGCACTAAACCAAAAAAATTCGCCATTAAAATTGAATCCGAATCTCGCTAATCATAATTAATCCATAACAACAACGCCAACAAAAACAACCTCTAACTCCTTCAAATCAAGCAAAATCACGACATGAAACGGCTTACATAACAGAAAAAGAAAAAACCCTAACTATCAATCAACAGATTCAAGAAATAATGTGGATAAGCAGACCAAAAATTACTTCCATGGAGTCTGTCGAGGAAATCGATTGACGTGGTGACGGAGGAAATACGCCGAAATTTGCCGGGTGACGATAGGATTCGTTGGTGCTTGTTCCTGTCTAGCACAGAAATCAGTTTGGGAAAATCGTTTCAGTTTTTGGCCAGCGATCTAGTTCATTATCCCTTGTAGTTCACATGCCAAAAAATTGTTATCGACTACATACGCATATTTAAATTATATTGAACATCTAAAATATTTAGGGTTTTTTGTCGTGATAAATTAACTATTTACATAACTATTGTTTTCTAATGATATTAAGTTGAGGAAACAAACATAAACTTTAAAAAAATTGAGAAAAACATATAAGAGATAAGTAAATGAACATTGCAAATTAAAGACATTAAATAAAAATCATAGGAACAAATCCTATATGTATATTATACCTATGAATAGTGTTAATTTGTTATAAAATGTCAATGTCTCCCTCCAATGCTATTTAGCTATATTTTGATAATGGAACTTGATCTATGATCAAGAAAGAGTCACACATGCATTATTGAGAATGTGTTCATTTATTTTATTTTTAAAAATGTATATTTGGGTATGAAATAAATAATTATACTCCATGCGATCGACCAGGCTTTGATGGGACTCGAACCCACACCACAAGGTTTAGAGCCTTGCGCTACCGATTGAACCAGACGGACTACCACAACAGCAAACAGAATCAAAAAAGAAAAAGAAAAAAAAGGAATGAATCGATCCATTCGAAAACATGGACAGCTGGACATTTTCCTATACAATTTCTTCTTAGTTTTTGTACAATAATATGGATATTGTTTTCGTTTTATTTAAATTATAATATTTATTTAAAAATATTTTATTTAAATTATAATATTTTTATATTTAATAATTTTTTCATATAAAATATAAAAATATATTTTATTTCATATCACATCAACTCATTATCACTATTTTTTTTTCTCTATCTCATATATTCATTATTTTTTTTCTTTATCTCATACATCTATAATGATAACATTATTATTTTTTATTAAAATAATATATAGATAAATTATCATATTTTATCGTTATCATCCGAAGGAAATATCAAATTATCATTAACAAAAACATCTTCAACGCATTTACCATTCCAAATCCTTCCACTTCATCCCCTTCACAATCAACCCCAAGATGCCCTAATTTTCAATCTTCAATTCCTCAATTCTGCATTGACATTGGCATTTCGCCTAATCAATCCCACAAAACAAGTAAACAACCAACAAAAAACATATGATCACAACCGACGACGACGACGGCATCGACGTCAATCACGATCACGATTATCCGTCATCATCGTCGTCAACCGAAGCCGTCGAGCTAGTCTCACTTTCCACAATCAAGTACACGAGTCTCCGAGACGTAATCTCGTCCCTCCCATCCCCGCCGCGACCAGACGACGACGAAGAATACGATCCCTCATCGCACTCCTCCTCACTCCTTTGCCGAAAAGGGAGCTGGCGCGAGGTGCATATAAAGGATCCGCTGGTGATGCACGCGGCGATGGCGTACCTGCAGCCGCTGCCGGAGGGACATTACGGCGGCGGCGGAGGGTGGCGGGGATGGATCGAGTGGTGGTGTGGTGGTAGAAGAAGGGGGAGAGATCGAGTTGGGTCACTTGGGTGCTTTGAATTTGTCAGCGACGTCGTTTTCTGGAGGGTTAGGGGGTGGATGGAGAGAGCGTTTGGGCTTCGGGGTGGCCTCGTTGGGCCCAAGTTTAAGGCCCATGTAAAGTGACTTGACTTGGTCTGGTAGTGGAAGAAGGACGGATGGAACGGGTCGGGCTTTGTTATAGGGTGATGAATTTGGACTGGTTGGTGGATATGTTGTTGTGCATTACAAATACGAGGATTTTTTTTAATATAGTACCGAAAACAAAAAAATTTCTCAAATTACACTCCACTTAAATTTTATTCCTAATCTAGTGTGTTTGTTTCCTGTAATGAGAAAAAAATGTTGTATGTCTTTGTAAGAAAAAAACATTATATATTTTAATCATAAAAAAAAAAACGCTCTGTGTTTTTATTATAGATATTTTGCGGCTTTAGATGCGAAAAAATCTCAAAGCCACAACCTGTGTGCAGACTTTCTTGTAGCTGTTTGTCATACATTTCTTGTAGCCACTTCTCACTTGCTTTGCCAGCACCACTAACACAAACTATATCCAACAATGAACAAGACACACAGAAACTAACTACGTTAGTCGTCGTCGTCTTCTTCTGCTAGTGCTTTTTATGCTAGAGTACTTGTATTTTGTATGGTACATGAGACGCCCTGCGTTTTTATAGATCACGCCCTGCGTCAACGTTGTGCGTCTTTATCTTTAAGAGACGCACGTCTTTTTTTTTTTTTTTTTTAATCTATACACGGACGCATTGGATTGAGAATTTATTTTGTATTAGGTATAGATTGAGAATAAATTTATTTGGGCGTATCATTTTAGAAAAAAATTTCAAATAGGAAGTCGAAAAATATGATTTGTTATTCTTGTATTACCTCATCCCATAATTATTACAACATTTTTTTACTATTCAACACGTAATTTGAGAGGTTTCATTATACATCTAAATGATACGATTTAAATTTTATAATAGCTCACTGTTATAGTACATGACGTTAACGTTTGATCGTCCCGTAAAATCGATCAAAGCTTCTATTCTCATGCGTATCTAATAAAAAAAATTACAATTTTTTTGATACGAAGAGAATACATCATCTAATAATAGCATTATGCCTCTTTATATGCTGTTCATAGAATAAGGTTTGCTTTTCTATTTATGCCGGTGTTTCAATTTTAATGACACTAAACCTATTTTGATTTGTCCTATAATAACTACTCCCTCCATCCCATATGTTTCATAAAATTATGATGTTTTCTAATTTGATAAGAAATAACATTAAATAAGTTATAGTATTATTTAACACGTAATTTGAGAGGCTTCATTATGCATCTAAACGACACAATTTAAATTTTCTAATAACTCACGGTTATAGTACACTACGTTTACTATCATTAATGTTTCATGATATTTTTTTAAAAAATAATGTTTGATCTTCCCGTATCATCGGTCAAAGCTTCTATTCTCATGCGTATCTGATAAAAAAATTATAATCCTTTTTAGACGAAGGGAATATCTAATAATAGCATTTTGCCTCTTTATATGCTGTTCATAGAATAAAGTTTGCTTTTCTATTTATGCCAGTGTTTCAATTTTAATGACACTAATCCTATTTTGATTTGTCCTATAATAACTACTCCCTCCATCTCATATGTTTCATAAAAATTACGATATTTTCTAATTTGATGAGGAATAATATCAAATCAGTTACAGTACATCTATTAATTTTTTTCATAATTATTATAATAAATCATATTTTTAATATTATTCAATATAAACTCTACACACCTACACATGTATTCCCGATCCGAATCAGTGTTATAATTTTCGACGGAAGTAGCATTTCCCTTATCCCTTTAAAAATAGTATTTTTTTCGTCCCATAAAAATTATAACACTTTGACTTGGATCGAAAATTTATATGTGTGTTGAATTTATATTGAATAATATTAAAAATACGATTTACTATAACAATTATAAAAAAAAAATTAATGAATATACTATAATTGATTTGATATTATTATTTACACAAAATTACCCAAACTTACAGTTTTGGAAAAGTAATTTCAAAAATATCCCTGCGGCATTTTAATTCTCAAAACATACAATTTGAACATTTCTTTATCCTCTTCTCATAATCTTATCTTTCTCCTCATTCTTCTCCTCCTCCTGTTCCCATTCTCTCTCTCCGACTTCTCCGTCTCCACATCCGTCCTCCTCCACATCCGTCATAAATATTCTTGTTACCCCAGTTCCACTGATCGCGACATATTTCTACGATCCAATGTTTGATAGATTCATGGGATTTTTAAGTGAATTTATATGCGAAATGTGGACGGTAGGGGATGCAAGGAAGGCGTTCGATGAAATATCTGAGAGGAATAATGTTGATCAAATGTTAAACGATTTTGTTGTAAAAGTTTTGTGTTTTTTTAACAAAGCGAAGCTAACTGATAGATGTGAAAACGAGAGAGCAAACCTCAACGAGATTGAATTGAGCAAAGTCCAATTCCAGCCGTTTTGTTTTTGCTTCAGGCGTTTTGTGTTTTTACACAGGCGTTCTGTTTCTTTCAGGCTCTCTGTGTTTTTACACAGACGCTCTATTTTCTTCAGACGTTCTGTGTTTTTACACAGACGTTCTGTTTCCTTCAAACGTTCTGTGTTTTTACACAGGCGTTTTATTTTCTTCAGACGCTTTGTAATTTTGTTCAGACGTTCTATTTCTGAAATAGAGCGCCTTATATGGGAAATAGAGCGGTAGAAGAATCATGACCCAAACAGAACGTCAATTAAGTATTTGTATCGTTTTGGGTTATTGTTGTGTTGAGTAGAACGAGAACTATCTTCTAACGACAAAGATTCCTACGAAGAGTTAGACGACGTCGTCGGATTCCGACGAAGATTCCGGATTCCGACGAGAGATCTGATGATGGTGTTGGTGATGGATATGAGATAAAGAAAATATAGGGTTTTATATTTTAAATTTATATATATTTAAAATTATTATCCCTTATATAATTTTTTGAAATTATTTTCCATTGTTAGTAATTTTAAATAATTATCCCTATTATTTATAAAATTAAAAAATATTATAAGTTTTTTTTTTATATATCCAAAGAAGTCAATTATGGTAGTTTCTCATTTGTGTACAAGGACTCGAACATTACCATATATCATTGCATTCGCATCTTCGTCAAAGATAATCACCCCCCACTTCTCCACCGACACCACACAAAACCAAACCACCACCGTTCATCTTCGCTCCCCGCCGCCGCCACCACAATGGAATCCACCACCACCGTCTCCGATGCCGCCGCCGCCCCGACCTCGATAATCGAGCACGTCGTCCTCCTAAACATCTCCGACGAAACCCACACCAACCCCGACGACCCCACAATTCCGATCAACTCCACCTACCTCATCGCCTCCCTCAACTCTCTCGCAGCCCTCCCAGTGGTCCTCCACCTCACTGCGGGCCCCATCCTCCGCCTCCACGTCACCCCTTCCCCTTCCCCCGCCCCCCTCATATTCACC
>JAOVYX010022885.1:0-14110 GCA_035668315.1 Drosera spatulata
GCCCTGTTCCTGAAATGCTGGAGGTACCTCAGCTTCTCCTCTTCAACTGCTTGTAACTTCGGATCGCCATGGTGAAACGGACCGATCGAGACTGCAAATGGCCTATACGATTCTTCGCTTATGTCGCGAAGATATCCAGGGACTCTGTAAATGCAACAGTAAGAAGAGAGTGCAGGCAAACTGCTCAGCTTGCTTTCAATGGAAGCTGCTAACTCTGTACTTGAGTCACCCATGGCTCGTCACCTCAACTAAGACTTCTCCTGCAAAATTGGGTCACAGTGAAATGTTACTCCACGGATAAGTAGTATTCCATGAGTATTTGAGAAAGTGAACTTGCTATCAAGACATTGTTTATTGATACGACTCAAAGTCACGAGTTCGATTCCTCCAACTCTCATCTACATATTCAACGCATACTGTGAGGAGGACCGGTGCAATCTCGGCGTTTCGAGCGAAAGTGCATTTCATACGATGAACGTGATAAAGGAAAAACGAATTCTTAGATCTACTACTATAAACATGACCACATGAGCTATCAATCAATAGGATAATTAGAAACAACAGACGTCGTCATAAAGGAAAAGATCAGCCTCGATCTCGGTTTGCTAAAAGAAGGAATCGAAGAATAGCTTCTAGGACAGGAAAAAAAGAAAAAAGAAAAAGAAAAGGGATAATTGCGATGGGAACAGAACAAGTCACATCACAAGCTAGTCAGTTTCACCAATGAAATACTGTTGGTTGATTCCTCAGAGTTGTACCAGGGCAAATACGGCTAGAAGAGAGGTATGTATGGGTTCTATGCCAACAACCAGCGCATGTTTAGCACTTAACATGACTTACGGTGAAACACGTCAAGATACAAATAACATTCTAGCTTTGTTCCTCGAGAAGGCACGCGGCAACAAAAGAAGCAGAGGGATATATACCTGACTGATAAAGATGAGCAAAGTCTGAAAAAAACTTGTACGAGGATTCGAGATCTGGGAATTTGAGAAAGCAGAGACAGATGATAGATGCTGCAAGAGAGGAAGCTCCTAGGTGTTAGGTGAGGAACATAAAAAGAATGGTATTCGTTTACCAAAAGGTCAAAATTAAAATAATCAAGGAAAAGAGCATTGTAGTGTGTAAATGAATTGAATCAGATGCCTTTTGGAGTTGAATTAGTCCGACGGCTTCAAAGTTCATCCAACAACTTAAAGGGACAGTCAGAAGCGAATAGAAGCATGCTAGTGACATTCAGGCGAATATAAGTATATGCTAGCGATGATACGCTCATAAGAAAGAGAAAAGAGTTTTCAGATGACGGTTCAAAAGCTATTCCGAACATCTTTTAAGCAAATAATGTTAATCTAAGTCAACATTTTGAGTATTTCATTAGATGCATTCTCACCTGTGTGCTCCACCGCTCAGAATGCCGGAATCGATGACTAAGATTATTGAACCGCTACAGCTTCTGTTCTGAGTCCTACCACAGGCACAGCCTCCAAGTACGCATCAGCATCACGACCGCCACACAAAAGATCATCAAAGGGGACACAATGAACGTATTCGCGTGGTTCAAGAGTTTAGACTTCCGAGATCATTTTAGGCATCGCTGAATATAGCTCGCATGAGAAATAGTTTCAAGCAGCTCCTTCCATCAAAGATTAGGGACCAGGAATACATAGAAACCCTATGATTCCATCTATCCAAAGCACGCCACCGACAGATTCCACTTAGATTTGTCAGTTGCAATAGGCGAATCTTTAAGATTTAACACCGTTAAACAGCTGTAACATGGCATAGCCTTTATCAAGATTCAGACAGTCTTCTCCTTGTTCTGGCCTTCTTTACCAAAGAATATAATGTAAGTGGAAGCTTGCAAAAACGAAAAGGACTAAACCCCTACTCTAAGATTTGCCTTTATTTCCCAGAAAGATTCGTATGGCAAGATAATGGCTACATAAATGATCAACAAAACCTCTACTCTTATATGTCACATGATGAGATCATCTTATTCGTATTTTGGCTTTTTTAAGTTTAGGATCACATAATTCAAATCCAAAATTTTAGTTTCTGATGTTGGTCATCAACCTAATCGTGGTACTAGTATGTTTTTCGATCGAAAATTTTGATCGGATGATCTCAGTCACTCAATAATGTACCCCAACATAGAATCATTCGCTGAGTGTGAGCTTAAAACCTTGATAGAAAAATGAAAGCATAGATTCTCACCATCACTAACCTTTTCGTATAGTCTCTGTTTCCTGTGCTACCTGCTTTATGCTCAGTTGATTTCCTTCACTAAGCAAAAATTGAAAACTGCGGTAGCAGACCACTAATCTTTCAGGAAGAGAAGACAACTTCTGTTCAATGATGAGCAAATTCACGCCTTCCTGGGCGCTCAAAGGTTTTGACCACCATGCTCCCCATGTCGAACCCCAGCCAGCAGCTGCATCAGGATCATCCAATGTTGATGGCGGAGGTCGAGGCCTTCCTCCATCTACGTACAGTACAGCACATGGCCAACAGCAGAACGGAGCAGGAGGGCAACAAAGGTCGAAACCAAGCACGGCTCCAAAACCACCCTTGATGGAGTCACACAGCAATCAAAAGTATGGGGCTAGAGAGCAGCAACTCCTAACGAACACCTCCACAGAAGCAAACCCATCGTCATATGGTGGCGACAGAAGCTACCCTTCTGCCACACCTGGACCCTATGACAATCAACAGTTCACGACTAAACATAACACAGAATCAACAGCAAGGGCAGAGAGGGCAAACAGCAGAGGCTATCATCCTCACCAGCAAGAAGAAAAGAGGCCAGAAATGGAACCAGAGGATCACTGGTCCGCTGAGAAAGACAACAAGAGCGAGGTAAAGGACCGTGATACCAACCAAATAATTCGACCACCATCCATGTCCACTCAGTCACAGTACGGAAAAGTCCCTTCACGCAGCAAGACGGAGGAAAGGACTTTCGCACCAGCTGATCCTCCAGTATCAGGGCCACCTCAGGTTTCTCGGACGAAATCTAGAGTGGAAGTCACACCACAGGGTGGGCTAGGTGGAACGATTGTCGCCTATATTGTAGTGGCTGACAAGCAGGTGCCGTGGGGTGTAAACCTTCCATACAATCAAAATACCAAAGAGACGCCAAGCAAAGAGCCAGGTGATCATAACAAGGAGTTGCAGACTCATGATGCTAGACTGCAACACGAAGAATCCAAGACCAGGGGCGAAAAGGCACAGGGAACAGGAGCCACAGCAGGAACGCAGCGTGTAGCATCCAAGCCCAGAGATGAGATGAGACAAACGAATGGTACCAATAGTCAACAGCAAGTCTCAGGATTTGATCGGCAGAAGGAGTCAAATGACCCCTACAATGACATGGGTGCACGACAGGTGGGAAAACCGGCACCTAGCACTTCTGTTCCTGCATCCAATGAGCCATCATGGGTTAGCATGCCTTCTCAAAAACGACATTCTCGCAGACTTGGTGTGCAGGAGTCAAATGAGCCATACACTTATAATAACAGACAAACCTCATCCAAGGACAGGGCTGCTGGTGCAACGCAGATGGACCAAGTAGCACCTGGAGGCACCCCTCTTACTGCACCAAGTCAGGAAATTCAGGATAGAAAATTACCCACAGGACCTCCTCCAAAGACCAATATCCAACAAGCTTCGCAACCAGTTAAAGAAGAGAAAAAAGGCGGGTGCTGCTCCATCCTATGAACATGGAACACCGAGCGATAGTTGCAGAAAAAGTTATGATGTTTACGCTTCTATTTCCACTCGGTGCGCTCGAAATCATCAACTTAAGGATTCCCTTGTCCGATAACAGATATCGCTAGGATTAAAGGTATGTAGCATCTCCCTGAATAATGGGTTATTCTTAGTGCGTACTGATCTTCCTTTGGCTTATTGAGTATTGACCTTGTACATAGCAAAACACAATAAGGGTGTCATCATGTCAATAAAAAATGGCTTGGGAGTATGCTAATGGATTGGTCGTCCACTACAGAAAGGGAGACTTCAAAAGTTTCGGGACTTGAGATTGGAGTAGTTGGTATGACTTACTGTAAACATAAATAGAAACATAGCAAAATTAATTAACGACCACAAGAAAAGTCGATTATGGAATAAGGGAGTAGCAGAACAAAAACGAACCTCTGTGTTCGAAGCTTGTATTGATCGCTTCAAGATACCAAACGACAGTTTGTTGCATCAAGAGCATCAACAAACAAACAGCCGGTTTCACTGCTACGCAATATTTATATCAGACTTCACTTTTCTGGGCAGAATGCAACATCAAGGAAAAAAGTCATACTATAGATACGTTCATCAAATGCAGACTACTGTTGTAAGTTTCAAACATTAAGTCCACGGAAAAAACAAGGAAGAAGGTGTAAGCTCAAAACCAAGAGAATTGCCGATAGGAACTCTAAAAATTAATAAATAAAATACAAAAAAAGATAGAAACAAGCAGGACGTTCAAGCAATTCACCAGATGGAAGCAAACCACAAAATCATGAATGTTTTTGTGCACAAGTTGAGTCAATGAGAATACGTGATTGCTTAAAAACAGTGGACATCAATTTATTTGTTAGCAAGAAGTAAACGGTCCATCTGATTATGCATGAAAATGCAGCAACAAGTTCAACTTCATACCAAAATCAAGGCAGCAGAGCTGCTTAGACTGATGCGTTTGCTACGAATCAATCAACAAGATCCTGGGAAAAAAATCACCAAAGCATGCAGAATCGAACACCAGCACGCTTAAAGTTGCAGTAGTAAATAAGCCACAAAAGGTTCAGGGGACTTGCCATTGAATTAGCGTGCATCTCAAGGTAGTGCAACTGGAACCTTGAAGTCATTCCACTTCCATTCAAAAACCAACTCTTTTGATGAGTGAAGCAACATGAAGGACAGGAACCCTGCCTCACGGTTAGCCATACCACATATCATCTTCGTAGAAGTTAAAATCAGTTGTAAATCCAGCAGAAGAAATTGCTCCAAAAACATAAGATTACCACTTGGTAGTTCATGCACACATCTATTGTCAATCAAACAATTGACCCGATCTGATACCAAACCCGGAAAAAAGGAGATTTTCTCCTAAATGAATGAATCTACCAGTTTATAGGGAATTACAGTGAGATGTATTCCATCATAATATGATACGTTGTACAAACTATAATTTGTGGCGGATCTGCAACACCACCCAAAACTACTCCAAGCCTTTACAGGGAGTGACTGGCCACTTGAAGCCAGAACAAACCATCATGTTCCCGCCAAAGTTCAAAAACAAGGCAGATGATCAGTTTCTGATGTCTGCGATTGCATGAAGATGATTGTATGCTGCTCAAAGAGATTTTGGCACCGTCTTCCATAAACATATCCCAGCCAGCACAAATCCACTGGCATGCAAGACTGGGAAAAACAGAGGCACTATACCTCCATGATGGGCCTTTCTTGATCCACATCACGTTTAGTAACATACAACTAATCCTTTGATCTCCGGAACTCAAACCATATCTCATAATGGTTGAAAAGTAAACTATCATGAGTGTGCTTCCCCAGATACTCAAGCCCAAGACTCGCTAGCCTTCGTGTACACTCATCTCCACCTAATCTTGAGCAGAACTTTATGTTATGGGACACGAATATTCGACCATCATATGGTTTCAGTCTACCAACTAACCGTTCCAATCCAACCCAAACAAGTTGATCTGGCATATGAAGAAAAACTGCACTGGCATAAATCAAATCATACAGAACGCGAGTCCCGAACCTACTGAATTCCATATCCTCGCCCTTCACAATCAAAGGGCGCTTGTGCAGTAGACCTTGAGCTGGAAGCTCGTACCTAAACGCGGCCATCAGAGACAGCTCATCTCTCTCAAGACAATGGTAGTGCTCTGGTTTCAGGTATCGGATGAAATGCGCTCCCACACGGAGAGTGCCACATCCTATCTCAAGAACTTGGGCATCGGGACTAATATGTGTGGATTCAGCAAGGAACTCAAATACATCTCTCCCACCTGCCCATGGCTCCCCATAGTTGCTATGGTGCTCTTCCACCAGGAGTTCGCCAGGGCAGGGTAAGGCAGTGCGGTTATCAGCTTCTTCTCCTTCATAGTGAGAGATTCCTTTGTAACTGAAAGGTATAGAAGATATGCATGAAATGGAAAGAATACAAGCAATGCAATCATGTACAGGAGGTGACACAACGTTGAGCACAAACATCATTTATTACTATATGGATTTTGAAAGATTACCTAGAGCATGAATAACTATATCCCTACTCCGATTCTAACCTATTCCTAAACATCAAACTAGCATTTTGGCTTTCTTCTTTTGGTTTGTTCTTCGGCATTCTTTTTCTTTGATGAGAAAGCGCCTCAGTCAAGGCAAGTGCAACAGGCAATATGCAACGGTGAGGGTTCAAGACAACGATAATAGCTTATGAAGTAGATTCCTTTGGTAAATTATCATGAATCTCTTAAAGAGTTTTTACATATCTGATTAGGCAACACATATCTGATTAGGCAACACATAACTTGTCTCCTGCTATGAGCTAAAACTAAGCTTGGAGCGGGCTCTACACTTCACCTATTATTCACCACCACTCCCGACGATAAACAACCGAACCCTCATCAACTAGCAAAATGGACTATTTCTTTACTTAGTTAAACCAATCACTTCTCGATCGAAGCTAGGAGGAACCACAACAGAACAAAGCTTCCTCCAGCAACTAGTTTCCCCATACATTATACTCAAACCCGAGACTCTAAGGAACTGATAGTGCACTAATTCATCACAAACATATAAACATCTATGGGCTCAAGCAGCATTTCATCCCTAAACGGCTAAACCACAACTCATCCTCACATTTCTTCAACAAATTCTTATCTCATTATATGCTGTCATAACAGGTGTACAAAGCCTTCACTCTACTCCAACTCATCACTCATGTAATCTCGTTCACTTGTCACGATAAGCACATCATATTATCTCATTTCTCTAATTCAACAACACATCTATCATCAAATGAGCAAGACATCTATCATCTGATCCAACACCAACACTATCTTTCAACAACACCGAAATCGACGAATCAATTGAAATCGAAATCCAATTCGAACAACATGAATCTTAATCATACTTCCTCAGATCTTCGAGTTGCTGTGCCCTAGTCCGCGGATTAATCCCTTTCCTCAACACATTCTCCCTCATCCGCAGTCCATTCACCCGGATCTGATCCTTCACCCACTCCACATCCTCCTTCGTCGTCGACACCCTCTCCTCTCCTCCTCTGCCACCGTATCCTCCTCCTCCGCCTATTATGCCGCCGACACCGACACCGATGTCGACGCCGGCGGCGCTGATCGCAGAAGATGGACAAGTGCAGGAGGAGAAAGGAGATGATGAGGAGGTGGAGAAGAAGAAGAGGAGGATGGCGGATGATGAGAGGAAGAGAAGGAGGAGAGGGACGGAGATGGATCTCAACGGTGACGGCGTCGGCGGCGGCGGCGGCGAGGTGTTGACGGCCATTTTTTGGGGCGGTGATCGGAGGTGGTGTTTGTGTGGGGGTTTTCTGTGGTTGTGTTTGTGTTTGCTTCCCCTTATTTTTCTCTTGCTTGTTCAATTGTTTGTATAGTCGTATCTAAACTGTCACGTTCATCTATTGATTTCTATTGATCTATACGTCTTTTATGGGAAAAAATTATTGAGTCACTGAAATTTTGGGAAAATATAGTGATGAGAAGATTACAAGTTTTTTTTTTAAAATAATCCATTAGGATTCTATGTTTTATTATTCATGTCATGGATACAAACATTCGATACAGACGGATAAATCATAATTCCAAGACCCGTTAACATGACATTATAAGACAAAATTCGCCACATGTGCAGCGAAATTAGACTCACGACTTATCCACGAACATATAAAACTAAAAATAAAATAAAATAGAAGACAGTGATAAGCAACCTTCCACAACTCCTCCGGCCAAAGACAGGTCAGGGGCCACATATCGCAACATGTTACATACCCGTTGATAATCGTTTTCAATTATCACTTGTGTTGTATATGTATTCAGGGAGATTGGCAGCTCCCCGTTGAAAATCGTTTTCAATTATCACTTGTGTTGTATATGTATTCAGGGAGATTGGCAGCTCCATTCCCATCAACTTCCCCTGCCACGGATATCATCATGTCCGAAACGAAAGCTTCTCTAGAAGCACATACAGCCGCTTCCCAATCCCTTGCGATTGCACCAAAGCCAACACGTTCTTGAGATGTAGGAGCCGCATCAACATTGATCTTAATTATTCCTTCCGGTGGAGCTTTTCATTTCTTCGATTAGATCTACCCCTGTCTGTGCCTGTTGAAAGGGGTTGCCCCTTGTTCTCGCATCTCGACCCTTTTGATGTCACCGTCAGTTCCTTGATTGGGGATAGCGCACGTCGCACCACCACGCATGCAGGTTTAATCGCGCCCCCATGGACTCTCTCATTACGATTCGACCAAATTCCATACAGGAGTGCTGCGACTTGTGCTAGTTTAGTCGAATCGCAGGCTAGCATCACCGACTTTATCCGTTCTGGGAAAGGCATACCCTCTTGAGGTAGGAGATCCATGAACGGGCTTGAGATCCATACCTCTTCCGCCTTGGGCCACCGTATCAGGCTGTGCATTATCGACTCCTCTCCTTCATCACATCCCGAGCAGCTAGCTTCAACTGCCATATCCTTGTTCCTAAGCCTATCCAAGACGGGAAGGCATCCACTCACAGCCTGACGGAGGAAAAATTTCACCTGTGGTGCAGCGTTCATATTCCAGATTCTCCTCCATTCGATGCCGGCAATTTCACTTTGGGTCATCCCGAACTTGTTCTCAAAGGCTTTCCGATAGGCGAATTTGACAATAAATCTGCCATGATGATCCAGTTTCCATGTGAGCATGTCGGGACGAGATGGATGGCCCACAGGTATGTTCATAATCTCCGATGCAATGTGGTCTGGGAACATGCTTCAGATGAGGTTGTCACGTCAATAATTGCTGATAGGGTTCATAAGTGATGAAACCATAGCATCCTCGTACAGCAGCTCAGAAATCAGACTCTACAACTGCTTGGTTAGGGGTGCCTCGTTGAAACAGCCAAGATCGCGAAAGCCCAGACCACTGAGGCTCTTAGGTTTGAATAATCGATCCCATCTCTTCCGATGTATTATTTTCTTGTCTGATCTCGTTCCCCACAAGTACCTATGTGAAGTCTTTGATTACATTCTCCGGGACACGAAAGCAGCTCATTAGGTTCGTGGGTATAGCTTGCAAGACGGCCTTGATCAAAACCTCTTTGCCCGCCATTGAAAGCAAACGACCATCCCATCCTTGCATTGCTCGTCTAAACCTGTCTATAACACCATCGAAGATCACTTTTTTAGACTGACGTACCACAGACGGCATCCCAAGGTAAATTCCCAGATCCTCTGTCTCTTGGAATCCTAGCAGCTCCTTTACTTCTGCTCGTGTACTCAACGGGGTGTTTGGGTTAAAGCAGATTGTGGACTTGCTTTGTGTTCACCCTTTGTCCAGATGCTTTCTCCTACATGCTCAAGACTTGCTGTAGCCTCATTGCTGCATTTCTTATAGCTCTGCCTTACACTACACTGTCGTCTGCAAACAAGAGGTGAGACACCTTCGGGGCATTCCTACATACACCTTCGCCGGGATGGCACGTAACCAGGGACCATATTGAAAATCCTCCATCTTAACACGATTTTCATCCTCCTTCCAAGCCGGACGTTTGTGGCACTCCGATACCCGATGACCCAGAATTCCACATCGATAGCAGAAATTTGGTAAACGCTCATACCTGAGGGAGATCCATCGCCTTTCCATGCCTTGAATTCTAACCATTAGCCCCCTAATCAACGGCTCATGCAAATTGATCTTGACCTTCATTCGAAGATAACCGACATTTGCCCTTCCTTTTCCATCCATATCACTATCTGTTACCCGACCAATCCTTGTGTCGATCACTTTCGCAACCGACTCATGCATACCACCCAGAGGGATATTCTCACATTGAATCCAGATTGCAATTGAATCAAAAACATAATCAGAAATATGCTTCGATGGTTCATACTTTACCAGGACCAAAAGATTGTTCTCATGATGCCATCGTCCTCCACCAAGGACCTTAATCATGTCGACATCCTCCTGAAAACTGAAGACAAAGACATTGGATCCCATGGCTTTATACTCCACATCACCTGCACCACCCAAGTATTGATGATTGATGATCTAAGCACCTCCATCGACATCTCTCTGTTTAGGAAAAGCTTTCCCACTGCTAGATGACCATCCATCTGATCCTGCCCCATAATGGTCCCTGCAGGGATGTCAACACCATCCTTTTCTACACTTGTTAGCCTAAGCTCAATCATTTTTACACTACTACACCACGATGTGTACAACAAAATTTGACTTGTTTATTTATTCCATCACTCGTCTGGCAAGATCGTAACATGTTAAACTCATCACAAATTCAAATCTTTCTCACACTAAAATCTAGATTTGGACAAACTGAAAACACCAGCAAGAGGGACTATGTAGCCGCCACTCTAGGAACCGTAGAGAAAGGATTGAGAGACAGTTAATATAACGGAAAACCAATTTGTTTTCATGTCAGAAAGATCAATTATGGAGGTAATACATTTATAAGGAGGTTAATGGAACAATAAATATATGACTGATCGAAAGGATCTTCACTTGGTATTTATTGATTCTGAGAAGGCACATGATAGAGTTCCGCGTAATGTTTTATGGAGTTGTTTATGAACAAAAGAAGTATCACCTACGTATATAAGGGCGTTTAGAGACACATACAATGGAGCAGCGACATGTGTGAGGACTAATCAAGATGTGACAGAGCACTTCCCTATTAGAATAAGACTTCACCAAGAATCCGCTCTTAATTCATTTCTTTTTGCGATTGTAATGGATAAATTGACTATAGAAGTTCAAGAAGAGGTGCCTTGGTGTATGTTGTTTGTACATGATATTATCTTGATTGATTAGACGAACGGAGGAGTTAATGATAAGTTGAAGAATGGTGGGAAAATTGGAAACAAAGGGTTTTAAACTCAGTCGAAAGAAGACTGAATACATGGTGTGTAAATTTAGTGAAGTCTCAGTTGCTCATGACTCGGAGGTTAGAATTGGCTCAGAAATGATCCTGCTTATGCACTCCTTCAAATATCTAGGTTCAGTTATCCAAGAAAATGGGGAGATTGATGAAGATATCATTCATCATATGAGAATAGGTTAACAGAAATGGAGAGAAGCCTCGGCAGTATTATGCGATAAAAGGATCTCCTTAAATCTTAAGGGTAAGTACTATCGCACGGTGATAAGGTCATCAATTTTGTATGGAGTGGAGTGTTTACTTGTGAAGAAAGTGTAATTAAATAAGATACATGTTACAGAGATGAGAATGTTCCGCTGGATGTGTGGGGTCTCATTGAGAGATGAAATTCCTAAGGGAAGGATACGACAACGACGGGGGGTGGTCGTTATTAATGATAAGATGCGAGAGACACGATTACTACAAAAAAAAAAGGCGATTTTACGACGGTAAAAAATTGCGATGGAATTAATCCGTCGCAAAATGTTGTATACTGCGACGGATCCGTCGCAAAAAAAAATATGAGAAAAAGAAAATTAAAAAAAATAAAATTACGACGAAAAGTCAATATCCGTCGTAAACCTAAAACAAAATTACGACGGATTCCGTCGCAAACATACATAGGCAAAAATTATGAAAAAATATTAACAACGAATTAAGTTTATGCGACGGAATCCGTCACAAAATCACACTTTATGCAAACTTTTTTCCCCAAATTTTTCTGAAGTGTTATGAAAAAAGCATATCTGCGACGAACCCGTCGCAAAAACACAATGTTTTGCGACGGATCCGTCGCATAACACTAAGAAAAAATTTATTATAGATATTATGTTTAAGATTGTTCGGGAAAAATACGTTGTAAAGCCCCAGAAAATTACGAACAAATAAATATAAAAATTATGATCAAATAATAGTTCGAAAATTAATAAAGGTAACGAAAATATGCGTTTACTCTTTTGTAATAAATTAAAAATAAGAAACGAATCTCGTTTCAAAGTTTTGAGACGAAACGTTACGTTCATAACATTAAAACCTGTGACGAAGTTGAGATAATTTTTGTCGCGGAAAAATTTGAAAAATTAGATGTTAATTAATAACATGATTTTTCGAGCGTGGTGGTAAAGTTTGAGCGAAGGCTGTGGAAGATTTGGGATTAATTGGTCCTGCGATCAAACGAAACGGGGATGTCTTATTTTAAATTCTACCCACTATGCTTTTCCCTCCCTTTTTCTTTTGCCTTTGTAGATTCCTTCCAGCAAGCTTTTCCCTTCTTTATTTCCCAGTACACCATGACAACCACCGAGGGCATCATCACGGACACCACCACGACAACCACCAAACCTACCTCCTCAATCCGCGCCTCTATCACTCTCTCTCGGATCATTCCTCTGCCTCACTTTGCTCTCAATCCCTCACACACTCTCTCACGATCTCCTCACTTTCTTCTTCTGTTGCTTTTGGTTCCTCTTGTTTGGCAACAGAATCAAGCTCCAAGGCAAGCGAGGTAGGCTAGGGGGGTCGTGAGGAGAAAAAGAAGAGGCGAGAAGGCAGAGGTGAGCTCAACTTATCCGAGGACGTGGAAGCCGAGGTATTCCGAGCAAGGCAAACCAAGGCAAACGAGCTCAAAATAATCCCGACTCAAGGGTGACCTTCGTATAACTCATAGCTTAGTGTTATATTGATCATTTGAAGCTAAATAACAAAGAAAACGTCATGGAAAACAAGCCACGGATGAATAAAACGTGTTTTGAATCAAAAGACGAGTTATGCTCGTGAGACTTCAAAACTTAAGGGTTTACGTATCAAACAAGCCCAAAACTGATCAAACATGACAAAAACTAAGTAAATATTATGTTCATGAAGTTTTAGATCATTTGGGATTGAATTGATTGGGTAAAATACAAAAACCAACAAGCAGTTTTTTTTCCCAGTTTCCAGGCAACTGTGACCTTCGAGATTAAAACGTATTTTTATCCTAGTTAGAGTCTAATTCAGAAAATTATCCTTCAGACAAAATTGTAGGGGACTTCTTGACGTTTCCAAAGAATCAAGAATCACCCAATTTGGTTAAGAAACGAGGAAGTTATGGATGTTCAAAGTCAGTGCAGGAAATCTGGGAAAAAGAAAAACTGAAGCTTCGGGCATTAAGCTTCGTATGTTTCCATTGTATCCCAAAAATGTTTACTTTTGACATATTAATGCGTCGTGTCAACCCGTATACCTCATGCAACTATTAAAATACAATATTTGAATAAGAAAATGTGGTAAACTACATGATTAATTATACGCAGAGCCAAAAACGTTTACTTTGAGTAGAATATATAATAGTTTATGTATTCGGAAAACATACTCAAATTTTACAAAATAATAATGAAGCGTACGAAAGCGTGCGTAATACTGTAATATACGTATTTAAGAACATTTAACATACAGAAATACAAACATGCTAAGTTTAAATAAAATACGAAATAATTTACATATTCGTACAAAATACTCAAATACGTAGAAATAATGGAAATACGTAGAAATAACGCGATGTATGTAAAGATATGTAATGACGTAGTACACGTATTCATGAGTGAATAATACACATGAATACGTAGGAATAGTGTAAAATACGTAATAACATACGGATCATATTTGTACCATGCAGGAACTGAGACGTAATCCAATTTCTCTTAATTTGACGTAAACATCTCAGGAATCAGTTAAAAGAGGTAACGTTTAGATTTCTGATTTGGATGGCGATATATGTTAATATACAATTTGTATATTAACGCGTGACGGATAGTTTTTGCTCTATGCGCTGTGTGATGTTGTGGTGTGTTATGTTTGCATTTCCGTGTTACTGTTTGATTGTATGATAGCACTTGTAGCTTATCGCAGTTTATGGTAACCTAACCCTGATAGTCCTAATGCTAGGGTTTGGG